>VZTO01025421.1:47286-130939 GCA_013400615.1 Syrrhaptes paradoxus
CTAAAAGAGGGTAAATTTAGACTAGACATTAGGAAGAAATTTTTCACTATGAGGGTGGCGAGACACTGGAACAGGTTGCCCAGAGAAGCTGTGGATGCCCCATCCCTGGAGGGGTTCAAGGCCAGGCTGGATGAGGCTTTGAGCAACCTGGGCTAGTGGGAGGTGTCCCTGCCCATGGCAGGGGGGTTGGAACGTGATGACCTTTAAGGTCCTTTCCAACCCAAACCATTCTATGATTCTATGACCCCAACACCTGCAGAGGGGTGGCCGCTCTGGGAGCTCGGCAGCCTCAAGGCTGTGTCTCTGCAGGGAGGACAGGAGGTCTGCCCCCATCCCTGCTGGAGATGACCGCCAACCCAAGGGAGGTCTCAGGACCGTACCTTGACTCTGCCTGCCGCTGGTTTTCTCTCCCTCCTCTCTGTTTTCACACTTTTCTTGCTTCACTCGCTGGGGGTCAGGGTGCAGGGCCTCTCTGCAGCCTGCCGGCCCCTCAGCCCCTCGGCCCCAGGCCTCTCCCCTGGCACGGGGAGGCTCTGTCCCTGGGGACCCCTGCAGAGGTGCAGGCGGGCTGAAAGCCTGGCTTGGAGCCTGGCCGGGCGAGTGCTGCGGGGTGCTCTCCTCATCCAGGCCACGGTCCTCCCTGCCCTCTGGCCCAGGCTCCTCCAGCCCTTCGGGTGTTCCCAGCCCCAGGGACTCTCTCTCGCCGTTCACATCTTCTGGGCAAGTGTCCTCAGGTGTGGGGAGCCCAGAGCTGTGCTCCTCGCCCCCCAGGTCATTAGCCTCGGGGTCACAACCAGCACTGGTCCTGGGACCATCCAAGCCTTCCACAACATCTGCTGCTGCCTCAGAGTTATCATCGTCCTCCTCTTCCTCCTCTTCCTCGCTGTGGCTCTGACTTGGCCCTGACTTTGCCTCCATTCCTTTCTCCTGCAGCAGACTGAGGAACCTCTGCTCAGGAGGAACCTTTATTTCATAGTTACGAAGACTGGGACTGTACAGCCCCATGCTTATGACTCCTTCCATGGCACCGTGCTCAGGCCGCACGGGCGCAGGGCTAGCAAGGTCTCCCTGCTGCTGCAAGGTGTCGCAGAGCTCTGCCGGGACGCTCCGCGAAGGGTCGCTTTCAGGGGTAGAAGGTGAAGGTTCGGCTTCCTCATTCTGACTGTCCATCTGCTCACAGCCCACCTGCAAACCCCCCAGGAAGGGAGTCTCTCTCATGGCATCTGCATCGCAGCTGGACGGATCCTCGTCCCCCTCCAGCTTGCCCTCAGAGAGTTTAGCAACGCTGCTTCCCACGTCCGTGCAACCTGGGCTGTCTCGGGCAAGGGAGCTTTGCTCGCTGTTACAGACCTTCTCGTCGTACATCATGCACACCAAGGAGTCTGGCAGAGAGCTCTCATCATAGCTACTGGAAATAATGTCCCGGACTTTAGACATGAACATTTCACAGTTTGCATCCAGCGGACTGCCCGCAGCTTGAGGCATAGTGTTGTCTACGGTTTCGAGCTTGATCTGACTCTCAGCTTCGTTCTCCAGGGGTTCGCAAATCCGGTCCACCTGGCTGTACAGAGGGGAACTGTAGAGTTTGGAGTTATTCTGGTAAAGGCAGCACAGGGTTTCTGGGCCTGGGAGCCCCATTCTTTTATGCTGGGCATAGTTCCTGTATGCATCTAGAAAAGACAGCTGGGGGTCATTCATGATGTAGTAGTCTGTGCGATTCAGGCCATGCTTGGCGGTGCCGATCAGCAGGTCCCGATCATGTTTCCCACACTCCCACCACACCGGCAGGTAGAGGCTCGGCCGGCACAGCTTGAGACGCTCGTGGAGCTGCGGACACCTGAGCACCTGCTCGCGCACCTTTCGCAGCAGCTCGATGCGGTAGAGGGTTCTGGCAGCACGTTCCTCCGTGATGGGCTCCACGTAGATGTCGGGGTCTGGGGGACCTACAGCAGGGAGAGAAAAGCCAAGGCCCCATTATACAGATCGATGAGGGTTGCTCAGAGGCAGTGATGCGCAAGGCGAGTTTTAACTCACTCAGATCGCAGGTGAGGTGGGGAAGTGCTTGTAGCCACTCTTGAGGCTTCTTTTCCCAGACTCACCACCTTCCATTCATTTGCCACCAAATGGACACAGGAATAAGCTGCCTCGACTTTGCAGCTGGACCAAGAGCAGCACTCAGCTGCAGAAGATTTCAGTCTTGTCTGAGCTCTGCTCCATCGATGCCAGCAGTGCTGGAGCGGCCTGGAGCTGCTGGAGGAGCAGCTCCCTGGGGTCTGAGCCTCAGGTAGCCCTTCAGCAGGTTCCCAGGGAAGGGAGTCCCTCAACTCATGCAGCTCTTTTGAGGAGGAACACCTACCTAGGGCATTAACACACACAGCCAAGGAACTGTGCCTAAGACCAGACCTCCTGACAGGTCTGAGGCGAAATCCTTTCTGCTGCTGTTGGAAGCAAATTATTTTATAAAAGCCCCCAAACAGCTTCTCATCTGCCACGTCCTCCACAGTGCCCATGCACTGGGGCTCTTCAGGGGGCTCTGAGAAAACGGACACCCTGTGTACTGGCCAGGCTTCCCAAGCCTCCTTTGGTGGGTTCAGACTCCCTTTACCCTGTAGCAGAGCTCTCCAGTTGGCTATGCCACAGCACGGGCGCTGTGCGGACTCTGTCCAGCTCCAGCAGAGACATGCTCAGAAAACAAGCAGCAACACAGGTCGCCCAAACAACCCCCAGCTCCAGTGAGGAGGACACGATCTGCTGCTTCTCTACTTCTCCCTTGCATCTCGAGGTTGCTGTCTTGGATAAAATTGGTTGTAATTTCATGGGATTGCTCCATGAGACCTGTGAGAGCAGGGGCTGGAGCCCGCAGGGCTGCCCTGCCTTCCCGTTGCGCTGGGGAGCTGGTTCACAGTGGTGACAAGGCAGCCAGAAACACATGTGGCTCCTGCAAGCCCACAGCCTGCCTGGTGCCTGGCTGTCACCAACTGTCCCCGAAGCTCCTCCCTTGCTCTCCAGCTCCATGAAAGCAGTGGGACCATTTCTGACCTATGGCTCCATGGACCTGCTGTCACCCTCCCACAGGCCGTGCAAATTCCACTCACCATCCTCTTTCCACAGTGGGAGACCACAGACATTCTTGCACATTGCCACGAAGCTGTAGAAGTACTTCTCCAGGCTCTCATCTGTCTTCTTCTCCAGTCGAGAGATGGCTCGGAACTGGGCCCAGTCAAATATCTTTTTCTCCTGGTCATAGATAACCCCGAAGGAGGAGACAGTGCGGTAGAAATCTGCCTGCTCCCTCCTGGTCCACCTGTGGGGCAGGGAGGAGACATGGACACCACTGAGACACGCTCTGGTCCCAGCACAGGCAAGGCACCAGGCAGAGGCTCCGAGAGGACCATCTAGTCACCGCCCAGCCGTGCTGGGGGAGCGGCCAGGGGAGCACGCCAGGGAGACCACCCAACCCGGGACCCTCTGCCTGTGGCACACACCGAGGAGGAGCGAAGGCCACGGGCCCTCTGGCTCTCGGCTCACTGTTGCAAAAACACTCTCAGCTGTTTGAAAAAACACGAGGTGCAATCCCCGGCTGCGCTGCCAATGGGGTGCCGGCACCAGCAGCTTCTGTGGAGGCACAAACCCCCCTCACCTGCTCGCCTCCTGCCACATCGAGTTGCCTCATCACCCCCGTGGAAAGGCCAGCTCTGTCCCAGGAATTGGAAAGGAAGGTCCTGCAGACACAGCTCTCACCCAGAGGGAAACTGGGACTGGGGTTCGCTGCCGAAAGGGTCCCAGTAACAACCACCATCCGCCCTGCTGACTCCAAGGGACTCCTGGGTGCCAGGGGTGGGGTCACCCGCTCCGCACCGAAGGAAAGTAGCCAGGCTGATGGGGGTTCAGTTAGAGCACTGATAGAGCACAACCTGCCCTGTGCCTTGGACCCTCTGAGCTTTCAGCTGGTGGGGATCACTCAGACGATCCAGGACAGAGGTGGTGAAGAGCGTCCTGAGCAGACAGAGCCCCGGGCAAACAGAGCGCAGGGAAAGAGGCCCCAGAGAACAGGGTGCACACCGCCGGGCAAGCGCAGGAGCAGGTCAGGGCAGAAGAAGGTGAGTGCTGCGGGCTGAAGAAAGCCTAACGTGAAATCTCTGAGCCTGCACCAGCAAACAGCTGGGACATGTCAAGGGAGAGCAGACAGGGTGACAAAACACACCCAGCCCAGCATTTCCACTCCTGCTCTGCGCGGCCGTGAGCCCTCTGCAGTGGTATTTCATTCCAAAAAAGAGAAGAAAGTTAGTAAAAAAATAAATTACCCAAATCAGGGAGCCCAACAGGGAGTTTGTTGAAAGGCCTCAAATTAAAGGCCGGTGGGAAACTGCCATCAAGGACTGCTGAGCACCGAGAGCCCCTGCTGTTCAGGAAGTCCCAGGGCTGCACAGGGGGGATGGCAGCACGACCCTGCTGCACACCCTGCCCGGTTTCTGCAGAGAGCCACACAGGGTGCCAGGATGTCCCACCATCCTTCCACTTACTGGGATGCAAATGAAATGGGAGCACAGCGCAACTGAGATATGTCACTTGGGAGCCAAGGCCACGAGCAGGAGGCCCATGCAGCGGCGTGAGAGCCACGAGGGTCAGAAAGGCTCCGCACGTGGCCTGTGACAGTGCTCATCCATCACCCCTCACCTCATCACAACACCGCTCAGCAGCACCCGCGCTGGGGCTGAGGAGCGATCCCTGGCCCAGCAGATGCTGGAGTTGACCCTGAAGAGCTGTCCCCTTGATTCCTTTCACTGTGTCACCTGCTGCTACCCGCAAACTACCATGGAGGCTGCTCCCCGGCTGGGCTGGCTGCCAGCCACACGGCTCCTTCGCAGCTGGGAGCAGTGCTCCCTGCCCAGCAAGGACCCACACGCCTCTGTCACTGGGGTAGCTGGCTGCACAGACAGCCAGGGTGACATTTACCGGGGTAAATCCACGGGGGCAAGGATGTCAACTGGCCTAAATCAGCTTTGGAACAGACCCCCTGCTGCATTACCTTTTCTGCATTTCTTTGTTCACCGAGTCCATCTCAGAGGCTCTCCTGAACATCTCATCCTGCAGCCAGTATCCATGGCTACTGGGCACCAGCATCTCGGTACGGGGAGGCAGCTCTTTGCGGTTGCAGCGCTGGTAGACAGTGACAAGCCTCCGCAGTCTGGCTGTGAGGGCAGATGAGACAGGCCAGCAGGATTTGTCTGAGTCGGAGCCATCCTGGGCTTCAAACACCAGCAAGGACATTAGTATTTAATGCACACTCAAAGCCACAGGTTCCCGCGTCCCTCCGGCCGGCTCTGCAAGCTCCCTCCTGCCTTCCCCCTCTTACGGGGGGACACCAGGGATCACAGCCACGAGTGCGGGCATGTGGTGACCATCCCTGGGTCTCTGCACCCCAAAAGCTGCTGGTTCACAGCCTCACCATGTCTGAGCTTCCTTCACAGAGAGCCCAGAGGCAGAGATGGGGGCAGGAACGACGGCTCCGGGCCCGGCCATGCACAGGAGAGGAGTGCAGCTACCCACTGAGCAGCAGGGCCGGCCAGCCCACGGCCCCTGCCACCACCGCCCACTGCAGAGACCTCGCACGCTCACCTCATGCCGGCAGCTGCACGGACAAGGACAGCCTAATGGCTCCTAGTCACCCCTGGCTGGCTTTGGCTGGAAACACTTTTTCGGAACCTGGCTGCCCAGCCCCGGGCCACTTGTGACTCTGCATGGGGGGTCCCTGACAGGAGCCTGCCCACATTAAGCCACCTCACCCACTGACACCGAGCAGCGCGTCCCCCCAACCCAACCCCAACAAGCAGCGCCTGCCTTGGCGCCCCGGCTCCGGCTGTGCCGTGCCAGCTCCTGGGAAGCCAGGCGCCGCGCTGCGGGAGATATGGCCTCACCTGCCGCTGGCTCGTCCCGCTTCTCACTGCCTTCGCCCGCCCCAGCAGCCACAACGTCCTGCAGAAGGAAACTGTCAGAGAGGGCTGTCCAGCCCCACAGGACCCCCCGTACCGCAGCCCACCCGGCCCTGGCAGGACCCGGGGTGGCAGGACGGGCAGGGTGTGTGTCCTGCGCCCCTGGGCTGCGGCCGCTGGCTGCCCTCCGCACACAGGGCGGGAGCTGCAGGGGCAGGCGAGCTGAGAGCTCAGAGGGGCAGCGCTGCCCATTCTGGGCCTGGAGGGAAGGTCCAACACAGCGACACGGGCTGTAGTGCCGCTGCCCAGGGCAGCAGCAGTGCGACGGTCTCCGCTGCTCAGACAAACCCTGTAACCTCCCATGCTGAGAGGGTTCACTGCTCTTCTCCTCCCCCAGCGCCATTTCTTTTGGGGCGGCCCTGAGGCCTCTGCCAGGGCCCCGCGTGGCTCCTGACGCTCAATGCGAGGGCCAGCATCCCCGGCCAGCCCCAGCCCCCGATCCCCGCCGGCTCCCCACGAAGAGGATGCTGCCGGGGTCCACGGGAAACACACAGAGGCAACAGCAGAAGCTGTGCTCCAGTGAGACAACGCAGAGAGCGCGGGGCAGAGCCTGTGCACGGCAGGGCAAAGCGGCACAGAGCAGGGCCGGCAGCCGTGTGGTTCCCTCGTGGGGCAGAGCCCACAGGGCCAAGCCCGCGGCGCGGGGCGGGAGGGCAGGCCTGGCAGCAGCAGATGCACAGCCATCACCATGAACCCCACTCACCTCCTGCTTTGGCAGCCCCTCCAGCTTTTCTCCACCACTCTCGTCCTTTTCCATGCTGCCCCTGCATAAGAGAGGGAATTAGTCCCGGGCAGCAGCAGTGCAGCCCCTTAGCTGGGCCAGCCGTGGGCAGGAGGGGGCAGAGAACTGGTGCTCAGGCCATTCCTCTGCCTCACACTGGGGACCCAGCTCCCTCCTGCCCGCTGTCCTCAGACGCACAGTCTGTCTGCTTCCTCCTCCCTGCGCGCAGCCCACCCCGCAGCACGGACCCATTGCTCGCATGGCCCCCAGGAGTGAGCCAGCCAGCCTCCGAGAGCTTGGCTCCATCCCCTGCCCACCTTTCAGCAGCGTCCTGGGCCCCATCGCTGACGCCCTGCTCCGCAGAGAGCAGCTTTTCGTCCGGCATGCCCACCTTCTCCAGAAAGCACAGCGCTGGGTCTGCCCGCATGGCGTTGTACCTTTCATAACCTGCCAACCACACAGCCGTCACAAAGGAGACAGACAGCCCCGAGCCAAGCAAACCTCCTGCTCTGCGGGACACTGCTCCCCTCCCGGCTCTCACGCTCTGTCTGTGCTGCTGTGAGACCAATTCTCACCCCTAGAAATTCAGAACATTTTCCCAAAAGCTGTTAATTGCTCTGCAACCCCTGGGCAGCAGGCCAAGGAAAGGTTAGCCCTTCCATCCCAGCAGGCTGCCCTGGCTGGCAGGCAGCGCAGCCCCCGGAGAGCTGTGCACAGCACCTGCGGCAGGCTGCAGCTGGGAGCAAACAGCCCTGCGGCTCCTGGAAGCCACTGGGGACTTCATGACAAGGCTGGGAATGCCAGGAAAGGCTCTGTGCCTTCCTCCTTGCCCTCACATGGCAACTGCACGCTGCTCCGGGCAAACCAGAGGAGTCTCCCACGAGGCCAGGCACGGCCACCCTGGGCACCACAGTGCTCCTGCCAAACCACCCAACGACCCGGCAGCTGCCAGCGCCCAGGGAGAGCTGCCTTGGCCCTGCGTGGCTATGGTGCACGGCCGCGGCTCTGCTCCCTCGCACTGACGTGACATCCCCTCCAGGCACTGGAGCTCTGCTCAGGGCCTCCACTGGGGTCCCTCTCATGTACCGGCACCCACCAGACAAGCTGGGCACGCACCGTGCTTGAAGACACCGATGAGCAGGGATTTATCAGCTTCAGCGTTCCACCAGTCCACTGGGATCTCCACGTAGTCGATGTCTGGCAGCAGCACGTCCAGCTCCCTGTGCCAGACAAGGGATGAATGTCCCTGTCCTCGCCTCACCAGACACTGGAGTGCACTGGGCACTGCTGGGCAGGGGCGTGGGGAGGCAGGAGCCACCACTCACGGCCTTGGGGACAGCTAATGAATGCAAGTCTGGACTGGGGCCCTGCCATGGCCTGGTGTGCACATTCCCTGGGCTCAGAGAGCTTGAGCCTTGGCTCCAGCACAACCCACAGCTTTCCCCATCCTCTCTCCAGTGATGGGGAGGCTGCACAGCCCCTCTTCCCTCCCACCCAAGCAACACCAGAGGACTGGAAATCCCATCTGACCTAAACAGCATCTCTTGGGGAATACCACCTCAAACCTACCAGCCCCAAAAGAAGAGCACACCTGGTGGGGTGGGCTGCAACGTCCCCTCCGCACAGACTCACGCTAACGGAGCTGTGCTGGGGAAGGCAGCAGCCCCTGCTCTAGGAGATTAAGCTCAGCACATCCCACTTCTCTCTGAAGCACCGTGAGCTGAGTCTTTGCAGGAAGATCAGGGCTGGCAGGCGGCAGGCTCGGTGGCACTACTGGAGCCTGTCACCCCCCTTGTCCTCAGTGCTGGGAAGGGACCACAGGACACAGTGGTGGGGTGTGCTCTGCTCCGAGGCCTGGCCTTGGCAACCAAGCACAGTCTGTGTGGGCTCCCACCTTGGACTAAAGACAGCACACGGAGACGTTCTCCTGCAGGGTGACCCCGAGGGTCCTCAGCACCGCCCAGGCTGGTGCTGCAGCCTCAGAGCTGCCTCAGCAGGGCTGTCATGGCTTTTGTCCCTCCTCAGGCACAGCTGCTGTCTGAGGATGGAGTTTTGCCTGAGCAAGACCTGGGGATGTGACCTCAGGGTCGGACCCGCGCGGAGCCGTGGTGAGCCCAGGCGTGGCGGGGCTGGATGGCTGCGGCAGTGCTGGAGCACCACCACCACCTCCCCGAGAAGCACCGCAGGGGTTCACCATAGGATCCCTACCTGGCGGGGGTCCCCTCAAAGGCTTTGTCCGCAGCCTCCCCCAGCACTTCAGCCTTCAGGTAGTAGAGCATTCGCACCCGCAGCAGAACCCTGTCCCAGGGCAGCAGAGAGAAACACACGCTAGCACGCAGGTGCTTAGATGCCAGACTAGGGCCTGGCCCAACGCCCTCGCCAGAGCATTTGCAGGGGGATGCTCTGAGGGCCAGGGAAACCTGCCCAATGCCACGTTTCCCCACATGGGAGGACCCACTTTCTCAAAGCAGGAGGGGCTCCGTGCGTGTGGCGTCACGCCACAGTGCCCAGCCCTGTGACCTGCTAGGGCCCCGGGGCTGGAGGTTTGCTGCTCAGGACACGGCTCCTGTCAGCTGGAAGAGTATCTGAGAGCGGTCCAGCAACCGGAGCATGGTGATCCTGAGCAGGCTGTGAACCCTCTGCAGCTCCCTCCCACTCCCCCTGCGCTACAGGCCCTCAGCCTGTGGTCTCAAGGAGCCAGCGAAGGCTCCCACACTCACTTGTTGCAGTGCTGTTTGAGGTGCTTCTTGTAGCTGTCGTCATGCAGGACGACCTCGGGGTTGCAGGTGGCGAGCCAGTCCGCGTTCTTTATCTCGGGAAGCAGCATCTGGTTCTTCGTCTTCTTCCCCTTCCTGCCTCTGGGCACCGGTGCTGACAAGCCTGTAACAGCAAGAGGCAGACAGTGAGCACCGTGGGCAGCAGGGGCCAGGCTGGGCACCGCTGCGAGGGACCTCGGCACTGCAGCACCCAGACAGGGCAGCAGAGCCAGGAGCTGGAGGAGCAAACTCATGGAGTTCAGCAAGGGCAAGGTCCTGCACGTGGGTCGGGACAATCCCAAGCACAAATACAGGATGGGAGGAGAATGGAGAGAGAGCAGCCCTGAGGAGAAGGACTTGGGGGTGCTGGGGGATGAGAAGCTGAACATTCCCCAGCAATGTGCGCTGGCAGCCCAGAAACCCCCATGTCCTGGGGACATCCCCAGCAGCGTGAGCAGCAGGGCGAGGGAGGGGATTGTCCCCCTCTGCTCCGCTCTGGTGAGACCCCCCCTGGGGTGCTGCCCCCAGCTCTGGGGTCCTCAGCACAGGACAGACACGGAGCTGCTGGAGCGGGGCCAGAGGAGCCCCGGAGATGGTCCGAGGCTGGAGCAGCTCCCGTGCGAGGACAGGCTGAGAGAGTTGGGGGTGTGCAGCCTGGAGAAGAGAAGGCTCCGGGGAGACCTTCCAGCACCTTCCAGTGCTGAAAGGGGGCTACAGGAGAGCTGGGGGGGCTCTGGATCAGGGGGTGCAGGGACAGGACGAGGGGGAACGGTTTGAAGCTGGAAGAGGGGAGATGGAGATGAGATGTGAGGAAGAAATGTTTTCCTGTGCGGGGGGTGAGGCAGTGGCCCAGGCTGCCCAGAGCAGCTGTGGATGCCCCATCCCTGGAGGGGTTCAAGGCCAGGCTGGATGAGGCTTTGGGCAACCTGGGCTAGTGGGAGGTGTCCCTGCCCATGGCAGGGGGTGGCACTGGATGGGCTTTAAGGTCCCTTCCAGCCCAAACCATTCTGTGACTCTATGAAGCTGAGCAAAGCTCCTGGCTGCAGGTCGATAAGCTCAGGTGGGGAAGTGCACGGGGTAAATGCAGAGCATGGGAGGTTCCGTCTGCAAGAAAAACTTGGGGATCACCACCAAAACTGAACTGCTGTGAGTTCTCAGTGCAATGCTGAGCCCAAAGGATATCATGGCCCTTTGATGTATAAAAACATCACATAGAAGCACAGAAGGGACAGTGGCCCTGGGCACGGCTCCTGGAGCCTTACCTAGACACTACAGCCAGCTCTGGGAGAAGAGTTCAAACAAGAGGCTCCCAAATGATCAAAGACCAGAAGACAATCCTGATGATCTGATCTGTAAGGGTTGTTTCCTATTCTGTGCATCAGGAGGAGGGCTGTGCAGGAACCAGATCACTGCAGGGGGCATTTACACTTGGCAAAGACACTGGAGAGAAAGGGATGCAGTCCCATCTGGCTGACAAAGATAAAATGAGATCCAGTGGCTGGAGCTGAAAATTAAACACATTTTCAACCTTGAAATAAGATTTGAGTTCACAGCAGAATGTGGAAACAACTCCTGGTGGGGTCACTGTTGTTTGGAGTCTTCTAAGAGGGACGAGCTGCCTCTCTCCCGGCAGCCGCTTCTGGGGCGGGTCCTGCAGCGTCCTCTCCTGAGGATGTGTGCGAAGGGAAAAGCAGTGCCTCAGCAGTCCTGTCCCATCCGTCTGGTCTTGGGACACCAGGGAAGAAGTGAGACCGTCGACGCATCCTCAACACCTGCAGCTCCACAACAGGACAAGGGCTCCAGCCCAGGCAGCTGCTTGCAGTGGGCCCCAGAGCTCCTGTCCCCAGCACTGAACTGGCCTGACGAACCCTGGGCAAACGCTGCTTCCTCCACAGCTCAGCCTCTGCCGGGACGGAAGGCAGGACGGGGCTGGAACAGAGCAGAGCTCTGAGCAGGGCTGCCCCGCACCGTGCTCGCCCCGCGCGGTTGCGTGGACACAGGATTGAGAGGGAGCAGCCCCAGGATGCACTAGCAAGGGCTGGAGGTTTCTGCTGCTTTCTGCACACCAGGGAGGCCTGGAGCGCGTCTCACCGGGTCAGCTCTCTCCGAACACCAGCGGTACCTCAGGCTCCTTGGCCACCCACAGCAGCGCCCACCGTGCGGCTGCTCCACGGGAGGGCTCTGCTCTCCTCCAGCTGCTGAGGTTAGGCTGGATGGTTTCATTCTTCCTCTGGCCAAGACCACACGGAGGTTTCACAGGTGAGAAAAGCCATTCCAAAGAGCTGATGGAGAAGTTCCTGGTTGCTTCCCACTGCTAAATATGCAATTTTAGTGCTGCTCTCGCACTAAAGCATTCCTGACCCTTCACTGAAACAGCAGCTTGTTACTCAGCATTATCTAAATCAAGCCCTTTCATATCAGCCCATTTGTTCCTTGCTCTTTCTCTGCTCCCCACAGGGCTCTCGAGCCCAGTCCCAGTGCTGCTCTGGGCAGGGCTGTGTGGCAAGGGCAGGAGGCAGGAGTGGCTCATGGTGCAAGAGGTGACTGGAACAACCCAAGGAAGCCACTGAAGGCCACGTGCTCGGACCTCACTCACACCGTAAAGCCAGTTGGACACTTCCAGACAGAAGGAAATGGTGATGTCGGGTTTTAAGCATCAAGTAACATGCAGCATGCTCTTGGGGCTCAACAGCCCCGCTCCAGAGCCGCCTTCCCTGTGCTCCACCACCTTCAACAGAAGCCCCAGGTTTCAGCCTGGCTCCCTGATGCCAAAAGCACCTGGGGAGTCCCAGCCTCCTCACTCCCCATCTTGCACCACAGATAACAAGTGCACGACAAGCAGCAGAGAGCCCTGCGGCTCTGCCCACCCCAGGGAGTGCCACTGCCTCCCCCAGCCAGCCTCCCAGCCCAACCTGCCTGTCCTGAAAGCTGCAGGACACAGGCACCGTGCCGCCAGCTCAGCGCAGAGTCCTCTGACACAGAACAGGCAGTGACCGTGTGTCCCAGCTCCTCCAAGGAGCCAGCACTGGCTCTGTCTTCATACCATTAAAAACAAAAGGCACAGTGGCTGCACGACGCTGTGTGCGTGGTGGGCTCTATTTGCCGTGCTGCTCCAGCTCCAGGGAACGCCTGCACAGGGCAGAGCTGTGCTGCAGGTGGGGTCCCCGCTGCCCAGGCAGAGTCAGAGGCAGCGGGAAAGCAGGGCTGCGGGAGGCTCTGGGTTGGCGCCTGTCTGGACCTGAGGATACACGGGAAACCTCTGCCCAGCAGAGTGCAGGTGCAATTACACACTGGACACGTGGTGTGATATGTGGACCTCACACACACCGGAAAATAAGCGTATGAATTCTCTGAATAGGGAGGACACAGGTAAAGGGTCGGAGATAGATGGAGATACCTGTCTCCTGAGAGAGAACCTGAGATAAAGGGTCCTGCTAGATGGAGTGGGAGAAGGCAGCATCACCTGGGTAGGATTCTGCATTGCAGAGGTCTCGAGACAAACCAGTGCTGCACCTCCAGCCACCAGGGCAGGCACTGCAGACCAGTATGTCTGGGACAAGGACCATAAGCAGAGGAGAGACAACCTGGTGACCTGGGGTGAGATGGCTGCACAGACTGCACTGCCAGCTTCCCCGGCACAGCCGCAAGTGCCGCGCCTGGCGGTCCCAGCTGTCGGCGTTAGGGCTGAATTGCCAACAGGCACGGGCAGGGTCCCGCCAACACAATCCACACCCCGTCCTGGGATGCCCTGAGGAACAGCTAGGCACATTTGTGCTCTGAGTGGAATCAGAACCCTCACACCGATCACACCCAATGTGTTCATACAGGCACCAGCGCCCCACGAGCTCACTGCCCGCTGTTCCCCCACTGGAGGAACCCTGACAGAAAACGTAGCAGCACCCAGTTCAGAGGAGGATGGCATCTCTGCTCCCAGGACAAGGTGCCCTCTGCACCAGCCACGGCACTGGGAGCCAGGAATCAGCCTTGCCCACCCAGCCAGCCCGCTGCTGGCTCTGCGGGTCAGTGTGGAGGTCAGCCCCAAGGCAGCCACCTTCTCTGCAGGGAGTCGTGGTGCTCAAGCACAGCTGCTTGCTGGCTGGTTCAATCAGCTCTGCTTTGCCTCCTGCAGCCTTTGTCCTGTAGGCTGGCACAGCGGCGACATGAACGGGTGCAATGGCAGAGAGAACACGCAATACCTGAGTGATTCTGCAGAGCCTGGTTCTGGCCGTCCTTCGTCGGTGTGATGAGATCCCAGATAAAACTCTTAATCTTCTCATCCCCCTTGTAGTGTTTGACGCAATAGACCAGCAAGGCCCGACAAATCATCTCCATGTCCTTCTCATTCAGGTGCCACTTGAACCGCCCATGGGTCAGGATATCTTTCCAGCGTCCCCAGCTGGAACAGCAGAACACAGACAGAGTAAACACCCCTGTGCAACTAGAGAGCTTGCCAGCACCTCCCTGCAGGAGCTCACTCAGGGGCACAGCCTTGCCAGCTCCCCTGGATGAGGATGTTCTGCCCCCACATTATGGGAGCACAGAGGGGGAGAGGTTTGCTCAGGACTGAACAGGGCAGAGGCAGGAGCAGAGTTGGAAGTGCCAACTGCCAGCCCATGCTTTGGACCCCTAACTCTCCTTCTGTCCCAAACGTTCACTCACAGCCTAGGTCCCACCAGGGAGGTCACTGCTGGAAGCAGGACGGACAGAAAGTGGCTGGGGCAGCCAGTGGCCCACACGCCTGCTGGGGCAGCTGGAGCTGTGGCCGGGCTCCCTGGGAGGGGGCAAGACTCACCCGAATATGAGCAGGTTCTTCTCCACGCGGAAGCACTCAGCCCGCAGGTACCGCCGCGTCTTCTCGTTGAAGCGCCGCGAGCGCGTGGGTCGCTCGTCCGAGTCACTGTCCAGCTCAGAGAACTCCATCAGCTCGTCCTCTTCGAAGGAGTTGTAGTGTTTGGTTTGCTTCCGCACCCGGGGCCTGTCGATGACCAGGCTCTCCTATGAGACAGGGGGGAGAACATGCCCAGGTGTGGGCAGAAACACCTGCATCCCACCAGGGCACAGCACATCTCTTCTCCACACTGGCACCGCGCTCATACCTCTGGTTCCCGGCTTGCCAGCCCCGTGGCTAGCCATCGCCTTCCCGCTGGGATGCCTGTTCAAATTACCCGCCTGTGGCTCTGCCCACACACACGAGACAATTCCTGGCCAGCACAAAATCCAGCCCGAACGATGACAAAAACAACGGGCCCTCTGGGTTCAAACTGCTGACAACCAGACGCTGATTCAGCTCTGAATCACACTCCCGGCCCTCCCAGCACCGCCTGCGCCAAGCGCTGCACTGGAGGTGGTGTGATTTCTGTGTCGGGGGCGATAGCTGGGCTGGAAGAGCAAAGACAGCTTCCAAGAAGGTGCAGGAGGGAGCAATATGAAATTAAACAGCATGTACCTGCCTCCTCTCCTTCCCCCCGCCCTGTCGAAGGGACCCATGCCATCCAAATCAAGTGGATTTCAAGCACGTGGCACACACACACGCACAACCGCTCTCCCATTCTCCCTGACAGAGCGGTGAGCCCTGCAGAGCCTCGAGGCCTCCCTCTTGCTGCTAACACCACCTCTATGGCGTTGCTGCCCCAGCGGGAATTCTGGCAGGCCCTGGGGCCGCACTGAAGCCGCTGCAGCACCCTGCGCTCCATGGAGGGGCCGGGAGGAGAGGTATGGATTGCAGCCGAGCCCACCAGCCCAGCAGAGAGATGGGACCCCATCCGTCCGCTCCTGCCTCCCAACAGGCAGAGGCACCAACCCTCCCAGCTCCATCTCCATCTCCATCTCCGCGCTCAGCTCAGAGCTCCTCTGGGGGGCAGAGCAGGCAGGGGCGGAGAACAAGAACGATGGCCCTGGGAGGGACGGAGAACAAGAACGATGGCCGTGGGAGACGCTTGTCCCCGGGAGACATTGCCCAGAGACGTGTGGGGAACATCTGGCAGCTCTGCTCCCAGGCCAGGAGAAGGCAAGCACTGGCTCACTGGAGCTCCAGCTGCTGTGTTCGCCCATGACCGCTGCTGGGAAGGAGCCAATTTGCCAGTGAGGGCAGGAGATGAGACTCCGGGAGCATCCACTGACAGTCCATAACCCTCTCACCCGGACATGGCGACGAGCCTGCCAGATCCACTTACTCCTTGTTCCCACCCCTGAAGGCTGCAAACACTGATGGAGGAAAGAACGGCACAATCCAAACCTGTTCCCACTTGCTTTGTCGTGCCAGGAGAAGCACCAGGCATTCCCTTCACCCCTATTCATGTCTAGCTTTTAGAGAAATTTGTTTCTAAAGCAAAGCCTGGATACTGAGCCTGAACCTGCAGTCTTCAAACAACCCCCCAGGCTTGGGCGAGTGCGGCTAATACTCGGTTGGATATGGAAATGTCGAACGGGCAGCACGAGGGAGCATTTGGCACGGTAAGAGTAGGGGAAGTACCGGAGGAATTGCCCAAGCCAGAGCTCCTCTTGTGACACCCCTTGTGCTGTCAGGGCCAAGCCCAGCTGGCCTGGATGTCCTTGCTTGCACTCTCCTGCTCAGAGAAGATGAAAAGCTGAGCAAGAGGGAGTATCTGCAGACATCGTGCAGGACTGTGTCCGTCACCTGAGGCTCCGAGCCCTGGCAGTTCCTTCCCCAGCCTGCTCCAACTTAGGACAGAGCTCGGAGACCCAAACCAGACCAGTCATCGACACATAGCGATGCTCTGACACACCCAGTGCCACAGCCACAATATTCAACCTCCCTGCAATGCTGTTTGCCTTCGTTTGTGAACGCAAACGAGGTGGGAAAGCAGCACAGCACCTCACAGTCCTCACAGTACTGGTGCGTTCACCAGAAAGAGCCAATTAGTCTGCAAAGAGATGCTGCCTCCCAGCCAGCACCCACCGCCTGCTCCAGCCCAGAAAGTACACTGCTCCCAGTACAGCACCACAGCCCCGTGCTGGCTCAGCAAGGGCCCCCGGTACCGGGGCTTCCCTCATATCCATGAAGCTGATGACAGGCTGGGACCTGAGTGTGCCAATGTGCCTGAGACAAACCTCTCCATCAGCAGTGTCCCAGTATCATCAGCTCCTCAAAATCCTCCTGTGCTGCTGCTGGAACCCACACCCCAGATGTTATGAATAATCACACCAGAGAAGCATGGGCATTGTGGTTATCACCTTGGCACTGAACAGGACCACGCGATGCACAACCAGTTCCAGGGACCTGCCTGCTCTGATGTTACCTGCTCCCCACCAGCTTCAACGAACTGCAAGTCCACTTTGCTTCTAGGACACTAAATGGCTGGGCTTGCTGCTGGGTTGAAGGCTCCCTGAACAGGCCCCCGGGTGCTGCAGCCCTGCAAAGGGCCTGGAGGGCCACCCAGGGAGAGCAGAGGGAGCCTGGGCCAGCAGGAGCAGCTGCACGCAGCCTGGCTTCCTCACTGCCCACGGCCAGCAAAGCCGGGGTGGCCTGCCGAGCTTCGGCACAGCAAACACCACCTCCTCGGCCATCGAGACCTGGGGTGGTGGGAGGTGGGGGGCTGCGGTGAAACGAATGTGCCTGGCACTGCGAGCTCCAGGGCTCGAAGGGCTGGAGTATACAAACGCACGTCAGCCCTCCAGGCCTCCTCCAGAGCTGCCTGGCCAAATGCTCCTGTCTGCCCAGGGCAACAGGGCTCAGGTGGGCTTGGGTTTGGGCTGGGGAATGGTTACACGGCTTACCCCGTGCGTGGGAAGAGCCTTGCTCACCCCACCAATCCCCAGCCACAGCAAAAGCCAGCACTTTGGCCCCTCTGTGCCCTGGCAGCTTGGCCCTGGTGTGCCTCGACGAAGGTGGGCTTGGTGAGACAGCCAGGGACCCAGGAGATCAGAGCTGGCACCTGGAGCGCAGTCTGGGGCTGTCCTGGCGCTGCTCTGCACCAGAGCCCCAGTCCCAGCTGCCCAGCTGGCAGCAGGAGGCACTCACACACGCCTGTGCTGTGGGGAACCCCGCACAGCTCCAGCTCACGCACAGGCAGTCACGTCACGCTGCTGGGTCCACAGGTATGCCATTGCGCTGGCTGTTTCATCCTCTCCTCCCTTCACACGCTGCCAGCCCCGTGTCAGCCCTTAACCAGGTGTGGGAGTAGCTGGGAGCACAGCCTGAGCACCCTGAAATACCAGGCAGACACAGCCCAACACGCGGCTATAATGTATCTGGGGCTTTAGCCAGCACACTCATGGCCAGTCTTCCCTTGCGGTAATTCCTGACGCCTAACGCACATCCCTTCACAAGCCCACAGGAAGCAAACAGCTCCTGCCTGGAGCCAGGCGGTGTCAGAGCGGTTCTGGGGCCCACGGGCCACGAGCTGGATCCTACCTTTTCGTTCTTGGCATCCGTATCGAGCTCCGCTATCTTGGCCCACTTCTGCCAGAAGTTGGGGTCATCTAAAGAAATGTCAGTTCTGTTTCCTGATGCTACAAAGCTGGCCTGGGAGTGAAAGAAGAGTGAACAAGCTTCAACCCACCATCCAGATGTGACTTCCCCCAAACAGAGAGATCCCCAACACATCTGTCACAGTGCACAGTCCCGCTGCCATGGGTCTTTGTCTGCTTAAGGGAGATGAACTCCCTTCTGCAGTTCCCTCTGACCCATTGGAAACAGAGACTGGGCTGAGCCGCCTGCAAGAGGAGGAGGGACAGATGGCCCTTGGTGACCCCAGCAGACCCTGGCCACAAGCTGGCACACAGCTGGCTCCTCAGGCTCTCTCCCGTGGGAGTGTCGGGGCCCCACGGCACACAGCTTCCCATGGCACAGCAGCACCCAGCTTTGGGCCAGCACCCGGGTCCTGCCCATGGGACCACCCTGGGGGTCTCCCTGCAGAGCCAGGTCCCATGGCAGCAGAAGGTTGAGGCTAGAGACAGAGACGGGCTGAGCTGCAGGAAGGCTGTGCCGAAGCCACCACAGCTCCTTCCCACTCCACCAGCAGCCCGTCTCCACCTGCCTTTCTGCTTGGCAAAGCACCATACCGGGCCAGCACTGGTGGCTGGAAGAGCAGGCGAGGTGACAGACTCCAGATCCAATAAGCTCAGGTCAGGTCTGGATCTCACCCAGGCTTTAAACTCACCCGTCCTCCCCAAGGAGGGGCCTGACCCTGCTCACAACAGCCCCGGGCAGAGCCTAGCTCCGGGCATGGCTTGCAGCCACAGCAAGGAGCACAGTCCATGGGAAGAGCAAGCCCACAGCCTGCAGTGCCCTGGCTGGGACACCCGCCCACCCTGCCAGGTGACAGAGCACACCCCGGCACTGCCCTGCACCCGGGGGACAGCCGCTGCTCTGCCTCCTCACCAGCCCCAGCCGCCTTCAAAGTGGAACCTGATGAGCTGAACGCTCCCGGGCAGCCCCACAGCACCCGCCCAGGCCAGCAGCCCCCTCCTCGATGCTCTGCTGACCACCAGTGAGTCAGGGGACCATGCTGCTGCCGTGTCCCAGCAAGGTCCCACTCCTGTACGCAGCGGGACAGGCAGGTGAGCTTGGCTGCCATGCAGACATGTCTCAGTGTACAGGTAAGAGGTCAGCCCACCGCTACCACCCTGTGCACTCCCGTTGTGTCCCCACCACCCCGAGGGGAGTCCCCCTTCCCTCCTGATGGAGCACAGCACACCTTGGCAAAGGTGGAGCCCTTCCCCTCAGATTGGATTGTGATGGTCTGTGTCCTGCGCTGGAGGATCTGATCAATGTCTTCCTCGCAGAACTTCGATCCTTCATCCTCCTCATCCATGAGAGCCCCATAGGCACCCTTCCGCAGCAGGTCCTCCACCTCCATCTTTGAGAGCTGCTGAACCTGCCCAAAACACCGGGGCATCACCAACCTGGCCAGCCGCCCCGGGCACTGCACAGCAGGAGAAGGCTCTTCCCTCTGCCCCAGGAGGGAGGGCAGAGATGCTCCAAAGCAGCCCAGACCTCCCGCTGCTACAGCAGAGAGGTCACTTCAAAGCACTGCCTGAGGGACTGTCAGAAATTTCAGTCCATGTCACCCAGACACTGCACCCATGTGTCCCCCAACCCTACGGCAGTGCAGGGACAGCCTGCCAGGCCAAAGAGCAGCAACGCGAGCGTGTGGGGCCGAGCCCTCCACCCCAGAAGCCTGCCCAGGTCTCTGCTCTGACGTGGCAGTGACTTTAAGGGGAAGAAGAGCTCTCCCGCAGTGCCTCCCGCCTAGCCCCCCTCTGGCAGCCAACCTACCCCGTTGGTGCTGCCCTTGCGGTTGATGTCCTGCAGCACAGCCTTATCCAGGCCCAGCTTCAGGCTGGCCTTGTCAAACATCTCCCGCTCGTAGGAGTTCCTGGTGATGAGGCGATAGACTTTCACTGCCTTGCTCTGCCCGATCCGGTGGCAGCGAGCTTGAGCCTGGGAGTGCAGAGGGCACAGCGTCAAGCACAGCGAGCCCAGCAGGATGGGGACCATGTGGCTTGTGGCACCCGCACCAGCACCCACCGCCCACCCACCTGAGCCACAGTCAGCTCCCCACCCAGCACAGCCTCACCCCGTGCCTGTGGCTGACCCGGCCGGGCTCTGCACGGCTGTGGAGCAGGAATCGGAGACCCCTGCACCCCGGACAAGGGCACACAGCTCAGGCTGGAGCCTTGGGTCTCTGCACGTGTGGGGTACCCAACTCTTCCCCCCCTCCAACTCCAGGTATGGACAAAGTGCTGCCTGATCTGTGGCCCACCTGCGCTTTTAGAGCCACACTGTGATCCTCCTCTCGACACGTCCCCTCTGCCTGCACTCCCGCTGGCTCTCCCAGCACAGCACCCCATGGCCAGCACAGCCGGGTGCTGCTGCCCTTCCCTCCCTGGCTGGCACGAGTGATGGGAGCCGTGCCGCAGGACCTCCCGACAGCCTGTCCCAGCCCAGCCTGTTACCTGGAGGTCGTTCTGCGGGTTCCAGTCCGAATCGAAGATGATGCAGGTGTCGGCAGCAGTCAGGTTGATGCCCAGCCCGCCCGCCCGCGTGCACAGGAGGAAGACGAAGCGATCCGAATCAGGCTTGCAGAAGCGGTCAATGGCAGCTTGGCGCAGGTTCCCACGCACCCGCCCATCAATGCGCTCATAGGTGTACCTGCTCCGAGAGGAGACGACAGCAGGGTCACAGCAGGGACCGAACTGGCTGTGGCTTACAAATCCCTTCCTGCTCCCTCCCCCAAGCTGTGTGCAGACACAGAGTCAGCCGAGAGCTAGTGGCAGGGCCTGTGCACAGGTGGAGGCTCAGGCCCCATCAGCCTGCGTGCTCTGTGGTTGTTCCCAAAAGTCATTCCTCTTATGACGGCAAAAGCATCACGACCCCACACACAGTGCACGGATATGGTGCTCACAGGAACCAGGAGCAAGGGAAGGGCCCATTGCCATTTGGTCGCTCCTAGGACTATCCCTGGGCAACGCAGAATGGACAGGTCAGGGCTGCCCAGCTCTGGGGTCTCTGTGCCCACCAGCAACAGCCTGTAACTTGGATCCTTTGGTACATGGTCAGAGAACGGCCAAATCGCCACCCTGGGCCATTTCCACTCTATCTACAGCACAGGATGGAGGCGAAATGGAGGAGCTGTGGTGAGTGCTGGAGCCTGTACTAACCGCCTCTGAATGAGATAGTCTTCCAGGATGTCAAGGCAGCGCACCATCTGGGAGAAGATGAGCACCTTGTGTCCACCGGCGATCAGCTTGGGAAGCAGCTTATCAATGAGCACCAGCTTCCCAGCAGCCTGGATCATTGCCTGCAGCTGGAAGTCTGGTGCCTCCGGGCTGTGTGTTTTGCGGAAGTCTTCCAGGATCTTCTCCTCTGCCCCTGCCAGGTGAGAAGGGACGTGAGCTCTTGGCAAGACCGACAGTGCAGCTGCCCCAGCCTCCCGTCCAGGACAACAGCAAGCCACCATGCGAGGCACAGAAGCCATGCAGCTGATCAGACCTAGGGAGGTTGGCTAGAGACCTCCAGAAGCCTCTCCATGCTTGTGACTCTATTCCTGCAGGGCTTGCACCAGCTCTTGGCAGAACAAGCCAGGCTGGGATGCTGGAGAAGGTCTCACGCCAGAACACCCCCAAACATAGCGAGCCCCACAGGAGCTGGAGGTGCCCACCAGCAAGTAGCACTTGCAGGGAGCTGGGCTGGCTGTGAGGGCAACAAGGCAGACCACTGCATCCTGTCTGGGCCGGGATGCACAACACACCAGCAGCAGATGGCACGAGGGCCTGAGGTGGCTCGCAAGCTGGGTGGGCTCTGCAGGTACTGCCCAGCTGCAGGGACAACTGTCCCCCCACACCTCCTGTGCACAGCCCTCACCATTGATGAGATACGGGTGGTTGCAGCACTTCCGCAGCTCCATCATGGTGTTGATGAGGTTGGGCATATTGTGCTGGTTGGCACCCTTGGAGAGGAAGGAAAAATTCTTCTCCAGGATGGCCCGGTAGTATTTCTTCTGGATATTGGTCAGTTCCACCTCAATGATGGTCTCCTGTTTGGGTGCCAGATTCTTCTCTACATCATCCTTCAGCCGTCGCAGCATCATGGGCTTCAGGATGGACTGCAACTTCTTCACCTGCCAGAGCAAGCACAGAGATTCACTGCCCCCCCTGCACGGCAAGCACACGGTGACAACAGCGGAGGGGCCTGCAACGCTAGAGCCCCCCAGGCTGGAAACCCCCTACAAATGACCCTGAAGCAGCTGCTCTGCTCACAGCCAGGACAACTCCAAGGGCCGGCTTCCTTGCGGCAGACACGTGAGTGACCAGCCCTGGGCCACGAACTCCACACGCTTCTGCTGCCGGCAGCCTTGGGTACGCGTGCCTGCTGCAGGAGGAGAGCCGAGAGCTCGGGCAGCAGCTGAGACGATGGTTGCTCCATGTGCCCATGCCTGCTCACTCAGAATGACGATCTTTGTGCAACCTCCGCTTAGACACTCAGATGGCAGCCAGACAGCCCAGGGGAACAAGCTGCGTTCCACGGCCCATGCTCAAGGGGAGCTTTGGAGGACGGCTCCGCAGGGGAACCTGACAAGGGTGATTGACACCTGGACTTCCTGACCTCCTCACTCCCTCTACACTCCCGTTGGGAGGGCCAGGCCAGGTGGGACCCCTGGGTGGGCTCTGCTGCCCAGGCATGCAAGGGCAGGAGGGAGCTGGGCAGAGAGCAGGCTGGGCACAGGCTGGTCTCCTCTTTTCAAAGCAGCATTGGTGGCTCTGTCACAACTTTGCTTCTCCCGGCATGAGGAGTCCTATTCACTTCCACAAACCACATGTCTGAGGGCATGTCTGGCTTGGTGACCATGCGTCCCAGTGGCCTGTGCTAACAGTCACCAGTGTCACTCTTCTAGGTACCTGCTCCTCTGTCTTCAGGTCTCCAAACTCCTCCAGGAAGGCTGTCTCTGAGGGGAACTGCTGTGGCTCCAGGAAATTCAAGAGGCTGAAGAGTTCCTCCACCGAGTTCTGCAGGGGGGTCCCTGTCAGCAGCACCTTGTGCTCCTGGGTATACACAGAAAACAGGTTGAGGGCTCAGACCCGCTGGCCGGGTCCAAGGGGCCCCAAGAGCACAATGTTCCTTGTCTTCCAGCCTCAGGAACACTTTGGGTGGCCTGGGGGCACACACACTCCCTGAAAGGCTCCCCTGGGCACGGCACCAGCCCTGACCCAGCTACAGCCACACAACGCTGTCTTGTGGCACCCAGGACACTCCCCTGGACGTGTCCCAGTCCAGCTCTGTGCAGCACCAACAGCCAAACCCAAGAATCCCACCCTGCCCCCAGGCTTCAGCCCTGCTCCGGCACAAAACCCTCGGGCAGGGCTGTGCTGGCACCAGATGGGGATGCTGACAGAGCCCAAGCCTCCATGGGCCTGCGGCAGGATGTCCCACTGCAGGGCTCAGGTAGAACAAGAGAGAGAGAACACGCCCCAGAGGGGCACCAGGACCTGCTGCTAGGGCCAGCGTGAGCAGGGTGCTCCAAAATCAGCAGGGGCACGTATGACTGTGTCAGGTGTGCACTGGGAACAAGGAGCTTTTATTGGAGGCTCACCATGTAGGTACACGCACAATAAAAGGACACAGAGGTCCAGACAATCCCCCAGACCCAGGGGGGAATGAAGCAGAGGAGCCCTCAAGGAGAACCCGCTCCCTTCTGTGTCCCGACACCACGGGCTCTGGCTCCAGGCACCACTGGGCGCTGCCTCCCAGGGCGCACCAGCCGCTCTGCGCCCGCAGTGCCAGAGACCTGGGCGCTCGCTCACGGCCCGGCCAAATCTTCCTGCCCAGCCTAACGCAGGGAATGTCCCCAAGAGTCACCAGCTATGAAAGAAGGGCAGTTGTAAGGTGGGAGGCTCCCACAGGACTTGTACAAAGGAAGGGGGGCCAGCAGCAATCCTGCTTTGCCCCAGGCTGCTCACAACCCAGCAGGAACCTGCACTAGACACAAGGTCACGAGCCAACAGCAGGGTCTTTGGGAGATCCAACAGGCCTGATGGCCCTCAGTCCAGCAAACAGCAGTGCTGCCTTTCCCCAGGCTGGGAAGGAGATGGATATCCAAATTCACTTCTCAGAGCAGCTCATTGATCCCTTTCTCCCATCCCTGGCATGGACTGGGCCCCTGTTTGTAGAGCAGTAAGAAACCAGCTTGAACACTGCAGGGTACAGGGCCCAGAGGATGCTGTGCACAGCCTGCCAGCAACCGCCCGCGTGCTGCAGCAGCCTGAGCTGTGCTGCACGGCCAGGCAGCGCTCTGCCAGGGAGCGCGCACAGATGGGAAGGCAAGGGGGGACTTGGGCTGCTGTGGGTTAACATTCCACTTCAGCAAAAAGGAGTTTGCGATGGCTGCAGGGCACCAGTGCCCCATCCATGGTCACTGGCACTGCTTCAGGGACCTGATGGGTCCTGGATGGTTTTCCCTCTGACATGGAGCTGTCAGCCCTGGCACTGGGCCTGAGCAGCTGGCAGTGGCATCTGACTGCTAGGCGTGGCCATTGCTGGCCCACCCTGCTCTCAGGTGAACCTGGGCAGGACATGCTCACCAGGGCCATGAGCTTCAGCCCCTCCAGGAGTTTGCAGTTCCTGTTCTTCAGGCGATGTGCCTCGTCAATGACCACGCAGCGCCACTGGATCTTCTTCAGCTCCGGGCAGTCAGCAAGGATCATCTCAAAGGTGGTGATAACCACCTGGAACTTGAACATCCCAGGGAGAGGGTTACCCTACGGAGACACAAACCATATGCAGCGCTTGACTCCTGCAGGGCAGCAGGACACTGTCAGACATTCTGCCAACATATCAGCACTAGCATCTGGCTCCTAGCTGGGATTTCCCCGGATTCATCTCTCTCAAGCAGTGGGCAGGTTCCTGCAAGCCTCCTTGGTGGCTGCAGGCTGCGTCTCTCCAAACCAGACACTGTTCCAGGGCAGACAAAGAGGCCTGGACAAGAACTGGGGCTGGGCTCTGCTGCATTTTCCCCTTTCTGCATGAACTGGGCCTGTTCCTCATGCACCCAAGCCCATGCCAGCAAAGGGGTCTTAAAAGATCACTTTTCCCTCTCCAGGTGAACCCCAAGCTTCACATGCAGGTCAGCGCTTCCCAAGTCAAGCAATCCAGGGCTGGGGGTCCCATCCTGGGAGTGTTGTGTGCGTCAATCACCTGTGTGTCCCTGTACACCATCTCGTACTGCTGGATCATCTGCCGGCTGATCTGGCTGCCGTGGTACACGATGGCATTCATCTCCGTCCAGGTGCGAAACTCCCTCTCCCAGTTGGTGATGGTGGAGAGAGGTGCAATGATGAGGAAGGGGCCATGGATGCCCATCAGGAATATTTCTGAGAGGAAGGTGATCGACTGGATTGTCTTCCCCAGCCCCATCTCGTCAGCCAGGATGCAGTTCTTCCTGCAGAGATGGACAGGGGCAGATGAAGGTGGCTCTCGGGGGCAGGAGCCACTCTGTCGCCCACTCCTCAATGGGAAGTCAGGCACATCACCTCCACCCAGACCCTCTGACCCTGCAGCGTGGAGGGTGGGGGGATGCTGGTACAGTGGCCTCAACCAGTCTGGGTAAGCCAGACCATCCAAGTTCTTGCAAGATGATGGACCCAAAGTTAGTGTGAAAGATGCTGGCCTTCGGGTGCACACTAGCCAGCGAAAGATGTATCTGACGGCCGGCTGCAGTTGAGAATATGCATATTCCTGCACTCCTGCCACAGGAATGGGTCACCATAGCCTGGCCAATACTAAAAATCAGGTGTATCTTAGACCCACAGCCAAGCCCTACTATCTCCAAGACTCACCAGCATTTACCAGAGAGAAACATTCCTAAAGATTCAATTGCAAAGCTAAAACAAACACAACTTTTCTGGCAGCTGCCTGCCAGGTCTCAGCGGCCACTCTGCCTGTTTGTCAGCTCTGCTCCCCCAGCTCCGCTGCTCCCGTGGCTGCATGCCCCGGGGCCCCACCGCCAGCAGGACTCCTCAGGGGAGCACAGGGCTCCAGTCCCTCCTCACCTGTTATACCAGTTGAAGAGCAGCCAGTTCATTCCCTCCAGCTGATACTCCCGCAGCTGGTTGCTGTTCTTATACTCCCGAGACTTCTCCAGTTTCTGCCAGCACTCAGATGCTGGGCGCTCCTAGAAGGAGAAAGCAGGAGGAAGGTCCGTGGAGGGGAAGAGGCTAACACTCACGGAGGCCAGACCTCCCTTCCGCGGCTGTGCGTCAGGACAACACTTCAGAACAGTCATTGACAGCCGATTCACAGCAAGGTCTTGGCCTCCGGTTCCCACCCTCGGGTCCTGCTAACTAACCCATCCAGGGGGGAGGATATGGGGCTTGCACCGCAGCAGCAGGGACAAGGTCAGCGCTGCTGGACCTTGGCAAGACACAGACACTCCCCACTGCCCAGGGCAGCGAGCTGCCAGCCAGGTACGTTACCTCTGGGTACGTTACCGTGTGCTTGATTTCTGGAGGGATTTGGAGGGCTTCAAACTCTTTAATCTTCCCTGGGTCGACATCCTCCTCCAGCTCCCAGGTGCTCTCCTCATAGGGCAGCGAGCACCATTTCACCAGGTAATGAGTCACCTCCTGCAGCGTGGAGAGACGGGCTCAGAGCCCGCGCACGGCTCGCGGCCACTCAGCCCCAGCACGTGGGCGCAGGCTGCGACTGAGAGCGAGTCACAGGGACGGTCAGCAGCCCTCCCTTAGCCCTGTGCCAAGGGGTCCCTGGGGACAGGGCTCAGGCTGCGCAAGGGAAGGCGTCAGGGAGCTCAGAGGGGACACGCGACGCACACCGTGGGTCTGGGCCTCCTGCCAAGCCTCCCTCCCCTCATGGGGCAAACAAGCAATGCTGCCACTCACCTCCCCAGTGTCAGGGTCCTTCGTGTGAGCCACCTCCAGAATTCGATCTACCTCCACGTAGTCTGGGTTGAACAAATCCTCATCAGGCTGTGACACCAAAGAGTAAAAAGAGAGGTAAGTTCAAGGTGATTCCAGGGTTAAACAGACGGCAGGCACGAGTGAACAGCTGCGGGACATCTGTCCCCAGGATGCTGCTAGCTGTGCACAGCACACCAAGTGCCCTGGACGCCGGTACATGACATCTGTCCCTGGGCAGGGAAGACGCAGGAGCCCTGCAGAAGGCAAAGCTCTTGTTTTAGAGCGGCCGCAGGCTCCATGCTGCCCTTGCTGGGAGGCAGGAATGTCCTCTCCAGCCCATCTGGCCCCAAGGTACAAGCCCTGAGCCATACGCTCCAGCGTTATGTACAGCATCCAGAGCTGTGACTGCGGCAGCACAGCACCTGATGAACTCCTCATCAAGGGATGACACCTTGTTCTCTGCCTCTCCCTCTCCCCACCTTCAGCTCAGCAGCCACCTCCAGCAACTGGGGCTCGTCCTCCTGCCAGGAACACCGGGGGAGGAGTGGGCTTTAGACTAGCAGTGGTCCCTGGAGAGAGAACATTGTCTAGGGCTTGCGAAGGAGAAAAAACAGGCTCGTGTGTTCACAGCTCCCCAAGCCCCAGTTAGCCACGGGAAAGAGCGTTTGCTCCTTGCTAAATTGTTAGTGGTACAGTGTGTTCCAACACATGCTTTTTCTTTGCATCCTGGGAAAGACCCCACACAGACTTGGGAGTGAGAAATTTGACACACTCCCAGGTTTCCAACTACACCCATGGAGATATTTTCATACCCTACTGGCCTGATTTACACTTGTAAGGGGCAGTTTGAGGAGACCTAAGCTATCTCCGGCGCAGCAAGATAAATTATAGAAGACCTTAAACAAGATTAATCTGCTTATAGAGCAGAGCAGGCAGGAGCTGCCCTAAGCCCAAGTATTTATAGCTCCCTCTCTCCCTCTGCTCCACCAGGAAAGCACTTCCAGCACTGCACGCGGCCCTCCCTACCACTGAGCAACGCTTTTAGGGTTGGTAATGCCTGGCAAGTGACATTTGTCACCCTCTGCCAGTGACACTACAGGTGTTCAAGGCACTGCCATGGCCCCTTGGCTCCAGCATCCTCATCCACTGACCCTCTTGTGCTCTGCCCCAGCTCAAACCAGCCTGGCAGCTCGAGGTGCCACGCTGCTGCTTGGGCACTGCCACACTGTCAGTGGGAGGGCACAGGCAGGGCTCTGGGCAGCACCCCGGGATCTCTGAGCTACAGCAGAGCTCAGGCAGGGCAGACACAGCTCACAGTGAGCCCCACCTGCCCACTCCCCGCACTGAATTTTGGCCCTGGAGCTGGTCTCGCCTGGGCAGGGAGGTGCCAGAGGCAGTGCTCAGCTCTTGGTCTGCTCAGGCACTGCACCGGGCCCAGGTGTGCCAGGGTTGGGCACAGCTGCTTGCCGCGCTCAGCCCTCACCTCGGTAAAAATGTGCTTCATCTGAGCCTGCTTGTTCCGGAAGCGCTTTATCTTCTGGGAGATCCTGGGGTCCTTCTCCAGCTCCTCCAGAGTTGCCCACTTACAGTGAAGGTAGGAGCTGCAGAGGAAAAAAAAAACCAAACAAAACGTGACCGAAGAGGACTTTGGGCCATCCACCGTGCAGCCCAGCAGGGATCTCCCAGAACACCCAGCCTGTGCCTCGCTCTGTGAAACCCCAAACTGGAGAAGCCATGGCCCAGCTCCAGGCCAAGACTGTGCACTGTGGCTGCAGCGGCTTTCCTGCTTCCCACTGCTGAGCTGGCTCAGGAGGACAGGGGCAGCGAGACAGGGATGCCGGGGCGGCAGCCGGGGGTAGGATGGAGGTGGAAGCACACAGCCCTCACTCCTGCATGCACAGGACCCACTGCCGCGGCACAGATCACCACAACGCCACACGTACAAGTTCCTGTACTTGACATAGAACTCCTCCATCTCAAACGCCAGGCCTCCGGGATGAGCCTGAAACCAACAAAGTTAGTGACAGTCAGAGCCTGTGCAGAAACCTGGGGGCACCCTCTGGCCCGGGTGTAGACAGGCATCCCCCGCCCAGCCACGGGCTCCCGGCAGGCTGAGCCCTGGGGTGGCGAGGATGGCCAGGCACTTGGCATGCTGCCTGCCCCAGAGGCTTGGTGGCCCTGGGGAATGTGGTGTGAGCACAGGGGACTCAAAACATCTCCTGGGCACCAGCCCAGGTCTGGCTCCTCTCCAGAGGTTTTCTGGTGCCCAGGGCAGGAGAGACACCACATTGATTCCCAACCCAGAAAGGTGCCAGGTGGGGCACACCCCAGCAGCACTCTGCAAAGAGCGAGTGCGAGGAATGTCACAGCAGCACCAACTGCCACTCCATCTCATGTCCCTGCTGCACCAGGCAGCCAGGTCCCTTCTCTCCTCTGCCCAGACACCTTCAGCCCCACTGACATCTTTGCCACTCACCTCCTTCTGCACCATTCTGGAGGCAAGGATCTTCTCAATGATATTGGCATCATCCTCGGGAGGCTCCTGCAGACAGGAGAGCAGAGCGCTGTTTTCCCAGCTCATCGCACGGCTTGGCCTCTGGCACCCTCCCAGCACAGAACGGCTGCTTGCTCCTCTCCCAGCCCACCAGCCAGGCAGGCAGGGCCAGCACAGCGCAAGCTGGGAGAGCTACGC
This sequence comes from Syrrhaptes paradoxus, assembly GCA_013400615.1. Classification (NCBI taxonomy): domain Eukaryota; kingdom Metazoa; phylum Chordata; class Aves; order Pterocliformes; family Pteroclidae; genus Syrrhaptes; species Syrrhaptes paradoxus. The sequence continues at coordinate 76,822 of VZTO01025421.1, forward strand.
TCGGGGAATCCTTGCTGGGTGCAAGGACGCAGGTGCTGCCAGCCTGTGCTCCCCAGGCCAGCAAGGCCACAGCACTGTTGTGTTCAGCTGTGCGGGTCCTTCCAGCTAGACCAGGGCAACCAGACAGGGTGACAAGCCTCCCAGAAAAGAGGGGTGGGCTTGGGAGCTTCTGCCCCGAGACTCAAGGAAGGAAATACACCAAAACATGCACATCCCCTGCTCCCAGCCACTCCCCATGCCGGATCTCTGACTTGCCTTGGCATTTATCCAAGCCTACAGAGCTGCCCAAAGGGCCCCAGCAGAGCAGAGAGTAGGGCTGTCAGGCCCTGCCACCATTATCCTCCATTGCTGCCACCTGCCCACGGCCACAGGACACGGGCAGCGGCACCTCAGCCCCACCGCTGTCCACGCAGCTCTTCCCAGCAGGCTCAAAGCCTCCTTCCCTCTGCAGGCTTCAGCTCTGCCATGAGCAAATCACTCCGTGAGGTCGCACAGACCTCCTGCCGGCCCCGCCGAGGCTCCCAGAGCCCTCCCTCACGCTGAGCACACCAGCTTTGCTGGAAGGGGCCCTAACACTGTTCTGCTTCCAGCTCCGAGACAGAGGGTACAGGGCAAGCAGGGAGGCTGCGGCAGGACCAGCCCCACCAAACACCGAGGGCCAAGAGAGCCAGGCTTGTGCCTGTCTGCGCTGTAGCATGAGAGACACTGAAAGATTAAGGGGAGAGGATAGACTGCAAAAATGTGGAGCTTGCTTGAGCATTAGAAATACCAGTTCTGCCCTGGCTGGGAGATGGTACGGCAGCAGGACGAAAAGCAAAGTGCAGAGCAAAAGGAGGAGGAGTCTGCTCATCTCCTTCAGATGGAGGCAAGGCAGCCCTGAGATGTCCCTTTCCAGACTAGAAAGACTCCTCCAAGAAAGGCATGGGGCAGGCTGGGGAGGGACAGACATCCCATGCCACTCGCCCAACAGGGTCTGGGAAAGCCAAGGCAGCGCCCAGGGCTGCAGCAGCCCCTCCAGCCCAGCCCCCAGTCAGCCTGCTGCCCTGGCAGCCCCTGTGGTGTGGGGCAGGACGCTAGACCCAGCACTGCAACACAGCGAGCAGGGTAACAGTAGCTCTGCCTGGGCCCCGCAGCTGCAGTCCTGTGCTCCAGAGGGGGATTTCTGCCCTGTCTGGGGAGCCTGGCCCCACGCCAGGGTACCACGGGCCAGGGGAGCAGGCAGAGATGCTTCCGCTGCAGCCGCTGTGCAGTGCCTGGTACCCTGCCCAGGCACCCACCCTGGCGCTGCTGGGCTCCCGCTTGACCCTGGCCATAAAGGGTTTGTGTGAACACGCCAGGGGCACAGTGCTGCCATCGCAGCCCCTCCAGCGCCCTGTGGCTGGGAGCTCCGACGCTGGCCCGCAGCCCAGCTGGCTTACACAGGTCTGTGGCTCATTGCTGGCAGCCTGCAGGCTGCTGGAGGAGCCCTGTGTGGCCCCAGAGAGCTACCAAGGAACGTGGGCAGGGTCCGGGGGGAAAGCTGCAAGTCCAGGCCATGGGGAGAGGACTCCCATCTCGCCCTGCCGGGTCAGTCCCAACCCTGGGAGCAGCCGCGGCCAGGCCCAGCCAAGCCTGCTGGCAGGAGCCCAGAGCAGCCACTCAGCAGAGAGCCCTGCTGCCATCAGACACCAGCCTTAATAATTCATCTGGAGCAGGACAAATCGAGGTGGAAGTCCAGGACTAAGAGGAGAGCAGGGTGGCAGCATGGACACATGCCAAAGGCAATCCATGCTGTTTTGAAAATCTCACTTGGAGAGATGGCTGCCGGGAGCCCAGCTGGGCCATGGCCCCGGGGAGCAGCTGCAGGAGCACCAGCAGCACCTCCCGCGGGTGTGCGGCAGCCCTGGGCAGCCCTGCGGGTGCTGCTGGGAGCCAGGCCTCAGACACCGGCTCAACAACGGGGCTGACTGACACCCACACTGAGCCTTGGGAAGAGGGGACTAGAGGGGAACACGGGAACACTATGAAAACAGTGACCATCGTTAGCATCAGAGAGCTTTGTTAGTGACCAGAGAGAAGGAACGAGCTGCAGGATCCAACACACAGAGCAGGAGGATGGAGCTGCCAGCACTCACCAGAAGCCGGCATTGGAACCAGGGGGCAGAGGAGGCAGAACAGCGAGGCCCAAACCGCGGTGACACCGGCTGTTCCCTGCCACGCTGCCCAGACCCCTGCCACGCTGCCCGGCACATCAGCTGGGCTAGCAGGTGCCAGGCTGGGCATCTCTACACTGAGGCACCAACAGAGAGCAGCAATGTGGGCAGAAAACTATGACCTGGCACCTACAAAGCCTTCAGCTGGCAGAGCCAAAATAACAGACTAACCTCACGGACAGGAGCTACAGAGCCAAAGGTGGGTCACGCCAGCGGGACAAGACCAGGTACATGACATGTTCCAGAGGCCGTAGTCTCCAAGCAGGAGGGGGACAGTTGGACCTGCACACCTTTTGCCCATCCCTTTGCGCACTCACAGCCCCTGCAAAGCCAGCCTGTGCCCTCCCAGATAGGCATGCTCTCATCCCATCCTTGTGCTGGGATCCCCCAGTTCCTAGAACATCAACACTGATGCCCATGGGACACCCCGTGGGAGGCAGGAGGTCCTGTCACCGCAGTCCCACATCCAGCCCTACCTCTGCCTGCCACGCCAGAGTAGAGGCAGAGAGCGCGGAGGTTCGCCCAGCTCCCAGCACAGCTATTGTCTCGCCGTCATCATCCACCACCTTGAAATCCAGGTCCTCGTTGTACTTCCTCCTCTTCACTTGCCGTCCTGAGCGGCGTTTCTGTGTATGGGATGAAAAAGACAGTCAAGGGGCAGACAGGCAGACCAAATACCTCCTCCTTGCTTCAGTGGAGGAGTGAAAGCCCCAGGGCTGCCTGATCTCCAGCCCACCCCTTGCCCCAGTGGGATGGAGGTGGTGGAAGGCCTTGGAGTTAAACCCATCACAGCGGTGCCGAGGCTGCCATCAGTGCCTGACCGACACAGCCCCATCAGCCCCTGAGACCTGAAGCAGAGGAGCCCAGCAGAGACATGTACAGCTCCCCGGCCCCGTGGGGCTGAGCTGCCTCCCTGTGCTGTGCCAGGAAAGGCGAGCTGCCAGGAGCCACAGAGGAGAGGGAAACTCGAGGCTGAGGGACATGCAGCACCCAAGGCAGCAGCATGCACCCAGTCCAGGGCCACCAGCTGACTGGAAGCAGTGTGGCCGGCAGAGCACAGCCTCTGGGGCCAGGGTCTGTCAGCCACTCTGCTGAAAGTGCTCTCTGATGGCAGCACCCTGGGGCCCAGCTCTTCTCCCACTCAGAGGCAGCCAGGATTTCCCGCACCAGCAGCCAGCTGAGGGCTTTGGACACACCTGGCTGTCGGCTGACTCTGCAGACTCCTCTGGGCTCTGCACGGACGGGCTCAGAAGATCCTGATCCAAATCCAGACTGTCCACTGGTATCTCATTTTTCCTCTTCCCTTTCTTCTTCTTCTCCACAGGGGTGTCCTTGCTGCCAAGACAGACTGACAGTTAGATCTTGTCCTAGGGACCCCGGGGGAGAGCCAGCAGGCACCCACACAGGGCTCTGGACCACCCAGAGGCAGCTCAAGGCTCCTGGGGCCTCCCCCAGCAGTGGGGATCCCAGTCCATGATGCTCACTAATCACCAGCAAGTGTTTCTCCATCCAACTCCAGCACTCTGGGACGAAAGGGTCCACCTGCCCCAGCCTGCTGTGGGGCAGAAAGGAGCTGGGGGCTGCCATCACCCAGGGGAACAGCCCCACTGGGGCTGTAGGAGATGACGTTCAGCTCATGACCAGGTCCCACTGCTCCTTTGGCATTGGGAGCCCAGGTGCTTGAGGTCCGGATGCCCTGCACAGTGGCTCAGGCACAGCGGTGAGCTGGGAGGAACCAGGCCAGCCTCTCCCCTCCAGGCAGGGTGACCCCTCCTTGGACCACGAAGCCTCCACAGAGAAGGCAGGTCCTCTGCCCCAGCCGGGAGAGCGAGACAGGGACCTATGGCCAGCACAGGATCCCCAGTGCCAACCCCATCAGGCCAGGGCAATGAGGCGCCTGCTCCGAGCAGAGCACTCACACACACAAGTCAGGAATCCAGTTCAGCAGCTAAAGAGGTAACCCGTGTCCTGGCACCCTGGAGACAAACCTTCTAGCCCAGTCTGAGAAGCACCGGCCATCCTGCTGGCCATCTCCTGTGTGTGCTGCAGAGCCCTGCCTGGCCCGGTAAACCCCCACACCAGCGCCGAGGCAGAAGCTGCTCAACCTTGTGGTTTGTCTTCCCTGAGCCACAGCACCGAGTCCCCTCCCGCGATGGCAGCTGTGCGCTCAGCTGGAGGGAGATAAGCCCTGTGATCGCCATGGACACAGGGAGGATGCAGGTCCCAGGCTCCCACCGGTGCAATGGCCACCACGGCGGTCACCGCTGCCTCGAAGGGCCCATCAGGAAGCTCTGTCCCACCAGGTAACTGTCCCCCGTGCTCAAGCCGCAGAGGGGATTTGGACCTGCTCCTGGTGAATCCCACCACCTTCCTGCAAACATAAAGCATGTGAAGATGCACACGTGGCATGCTCTCGGGGCGAGGGCCACCCAGTCCCCTGTGGTACCCAGCACCCACCAAAACCTGGGCAAGGGAATGTGCCCAGGTAGCACCTGGGTAAGAAACAACCACTCCCAACGTGCCCGTCCATCCTTACCCTCTGCAAGGAACACTGTTAAGGGAAAGATTTCAAAGAGCTGGTGCTGAGCAACATCCCCTGCGTCACTCACAGCTCCATCGTCTGTCCCCTTCACACCCCAGACCCGCACAGTGACAGAGGAATGGTTAGTTTCAAAGCTGTGCTGAGGTTTTACCCCCATTTAATGAGAAAAATCCCTGCTTGCCTGGGATCTGCAAAAACCAAGCAGTTAAAAATCTGCTGTTGAGGCCACAGATGCCCTGGCCATGCACTCGTGCGTCAATTAGAGGCCCTGAAAGTGCACTGCAAGCACTGCTTCCACCCAAGCAATAACTCCCAGTACATTGATTTGTAAGTCACAGTTAACAACTGCTTCATTCATGAACCAGTAGTTGGCTATGATTAGAAATAATTTAGAAGAAATTATGCCACCATTATCTGACACTTAGAGGACTCGCAGCAATCATTTCACCCACACGCAGTGCTTAGTCTGCCTGCAGCTCTCCTCTCCCTCCCTGTGCTGCTCGGGGGTGTCCAGCCCACCTCCCCGTCTCTGTCCCAGGCAGTGGGCACAGGCGGGGACACAGCCCTGTTCCCTGCACAGCTTCCACCTTGACACCCATGGGTGCCTCCAGCCAGCGGCTGTTCCCCCCATGGGTGGGTTTGCTGCTGGCTGACCCAGAGGCGGAGGCAACAGCCTGCAAACAGGCTGGAAGAGGGGCTCCAGGGGGGAGGAAGCTGCAGGGAGCACCCACGGGCTGGACTTCCCAAGCAGCAGGGGTAGAAAGGTCCTCCTGGAAGGTGCAGGTGAGCGGGAGAAAACACCACGGGAAAGGCTCCACTGAGACAGGGCATCAGGAAAGCACAGAGCTTTGTGGCACTCCCAGACCCCTACACACAGTTTCTTCTGGCTGCATGATGTGTTACAGACTTCTGTTAACTGCTCTTTTTCACATGAAGTGCCTCTTCACCAGGGCTCTGCACGCTGTTCCCCAGCACAGCAAGTGGATCCCCTTCAGCCGCCCTCCGGGAGTCCCCAGACCCTGCCGTGCCCCTGCAGGAGGGACCAGGTTCTCTGCAGCTGGGTTCACCCCGCCAGGTCCTTCCCCTGCACACGTGTCCTGTGGGCAGCCACAGCATGAGGGAGGTGGGCAGATCCCACAGACCCTGGGATGCCCATTCTAGTGACAATGTCCAGGAAAGTGCCCTCAAGAAGCCCTACCAAACTGGTGTTTTCTAACAAAGAAAGGTTTTGCTGAAAATTTCCCAGCTGGCTCCTGTATTAATCCCATTTGCAACAGAAATATATTCATCTTCTGGGTTACGTACAGTACACGAGGAGGGCCCAGCTCCAATCAACAGCCCTGCTTCGTATAGGAGCCTCCAAAAATACCTCTTCTAACCAGTCCACAACAGTGAACCAAACGACGCTGGTGCTGTTGGGACCTGCTCTGCTATCTGCACCCATTCCCAATTAAAAAAAAAAAAATCAGAGCTTCTGGCCAAACAGCCTGTTAATTAACAGGATGAGGGATTACTGGAGGCAGTGACATTGGGCTGGGCAGTACAAGGGAGTCCTCAGGCCTCACCCCGCCGCCAGCCTTGGCTGCAAGCACAGCTCCATAGTGCAAGGCAGGGACGGGTCCTTCTGCCCAGGAGAGGGAGCAGAGATGGTACGTGCTCCACCATCCCTCCAAACCTGAGCGGAGGGAAGGCAGGCTGACAGCCCTGGGACGTGTGGGGACCTTCACTTCCACAGATGGCCCAGGGTCAGGTTTGTCTCACATTCCCTCTGCCCAGACCCTAAAAAAGGTACGACAGGCCCTCCAGCACACAGCACCTCGCTGTCCTGGTGAGACACCTCCCCAAGGCCCCTCTGCCCCCGGGACCCTCGGCACCAAGGCCAGGCCAAGCTGAGGACAAGACTCTTCCGTCCTCTTCCGGACCTGGAGTCTCACGGAGCCTCATCCCCGAAAGAGCACCCACCTGCCCTGCCTCTGCATGGCCGGAGAGCTCATCCCCGCCTCCCCGCCGGCACGTTCAGCTTTCAGCACCAGGAGCCCACGCACTCAGCACCATGGTGGCCCAGCGCAGCTCTCAGCTGAAGCTCCTGTGAGCCCACAGCCCCATCCATACCGGGCACAGAGACACGGTCACATCACCACCTACCTGTTCTTCTTGGGTCTTGCTCGGGGGGCAGGCTCAGAGACACTCTTCTTGTCTTTAGGCTCCTTGGGGGCTTTGGGTTCCCGAGGCTTCCGGGGCTTCTTGGCCACCTCCCTCTGCTTGGGCTCCTTCGGCTTCTTGGGCTCCTTAGCCTTTTTAGGCTCTTTTGGTTCTTTAGGCTCTCTCCTCCTCTTTGGTTTCACCTCCACAGCTGTTTTTTCTCCCCCTTCCTGCTCTCCCAGATCCTTTTTCTTCCGTTTCTTTTTCACCCCCGTGCCCCCACCCCCACTGTCCTGCATCCCGTTCTGGGTGCTCATTCGTTTCTGGGGGGCCCCGCTGGGCTCCTCCTCCAGGCACTGACACTGGCCACCGGTGTCCGTGGCCATCACCGTCACCTGGGGGGGCACCTTCTCCTGCTCCTTGCTGCTGGCAAAGGGGTCCCGCGCCTTGCACTCCCAGGCATCCAAGGCATCCGACATCGGGGAGTGGCTCAGTGCTTTTACGCTTGGCGGCTGCAGGGAGAACAGAAAGACGGCGTGTGAAATGCCACATACAGAAAGAGCAGGCGCTGCAGGGGGAACCGCAGCCCCAGAAAGGCTCCCGTCACCCGGGCACAGCGCGAGCAACGTCCCTTGACATACCGGGGACTACGGCAGATGGCCACCACACACGGACACAGCTCAGAGGGGTGAGGACCACACACGGACACTCGCTCCGTCACACGAGGAAGGGCTGCCCAACAGAGGCTGGCAGGTTAGAGCCCGTCGGTTGCCCACCAGCCCGTGTGGGTGCGGAGTGGAGGCTGCTGGCCCCTGTGCTGTGCCCCCAGGCAAAGCCCTGCCTTTGATTTCATGCTCCACACCCAGAGCTGAGACCCCTGTACCCAGGCCACCTCCTGCCCCTTGCCCAGAGACAGCCATTGTCCCGGCAGGGCAGGGAGAGGGAATTAAGGAATTAAGGATGCCTGGCAGTCTCCGGTAACAAGAAGCAGGCCCCTCGGTCCATTTGAGGCCAACTTTGGGGCAGAAGAGGGAGGTCAGACCAGCACCTTTCCTGGGGGTTCTGGGTGCCAGGGCTCCCTCCAGCCCAGAAGAGCGGAGCTGCTCCTCCGGCTCTTGCTTCACTTCCTGCAAACTTTCCAGCTCTGAACACTGAAAAGAATTCAGCTGCCCTCCCCGCCACCCCTCAATGTGCTCTGCCACAGCAGGCCCAACAAGAAGACAGCATGGAAAGGCCCAGCTGTGCTCGAGCAGCAGCAGGAGGGTCTGTGACAGGGAGTCCAGCCCCGTGAGCAGTGACCCCGGCTGGGCTGGCAGGGGACAGGCCGAGGAAGGGAGCTACGGGTGACGATTCATAATGGTGACCAGAAATATCCCTTGCAGCAGCTGCCAGAGGGGGAGAGCACAAGGAACGCACAAAAGGCCTGGCAGAAGCGTAGCTGTGTGCAGGACAGGGAAAGCAACACGTCAGGCTCCGCTTCAGCCGCTCTGCCAGTTAGCTCCTGTCCCCAGTGCCCCGGCACTGGCAGCACCCAGCCCTGCCTGCACGCCCTGCCAGCCCCCCACACCCTCACCCTCCGGAGAGCAGCGGGGACCACGGCCAGCACCAATCCCTCGTGCACCCAGGCAGGTCTCTGCCCCGGCAGCACGGGCAGGCTGAGCTGCTCTGCTGGCCCTGCAGCAGGGGAACAAGCCCCACAGCCTTCACAGGAGAAGGCAAACTTTTCATCCACAGCCACCTGCTTAACTCCTCCTTTTAAGGCACGGCTTGACCACAACCAGGTGGACACTGCGGCCATCCCCAGCCTGGCTCACGCCACGGGCTGGCAGAGCGGCACCGGACCAGACCAAGCCCAACAGCGCGACTGGGGCTGGGAAGCTGGTCCCACAGGCAGGTGTCTGGTGGCCACCCCATGAGACAAGCCGTGGGGCTCAGCCCCTGCCAGGCCTGTCCTGCCAGCCTGGAGGTGGCACCTCCTCGGGGGAAGCTGTGAGCCAGCGGCCTGGCAGGTGCTGGGCGGCGGGGTGCCTGTGGGGACGGTGGCAGTGCTGGCCCCAGCACCCTGCGCCCATGGCTGCCCCGGGCCACAGGTGCTGGTTCCTTCACAAGCCACTTCCCTGCTGCTGAGGTGCCAGTGCCTTCGGCAGCAATACCCCGCAGACCCCCAGGACCACATGGCTCTTCAGATACCCCAGAGCTGCAGGAAAGAATATTTACACCCTACGGGCTGAGGACTGGAGCCTGTTCATGGTGGTCTAGGCACAGGGCACTCTGTACACTTGGATTTCTGATTTGGATTGGAGGGAACCATTAAACAAAACAGGCTGCAAAGGGGAAAAGACCCCCAGTGCCACTGCAGCCACTCGTGAGCAGGGCTGCTGGCTCATCCAGCATCAGCCAGGGAGGCTGCACCAGCATCTCTGCCTGCAGCTGGCCGCCTCCAGCGCTCTGTCCTGGCCCCTGCTGCCGGTCTACCCCAGGGACCTGGGACAGGGGAGAGCAGCCATCCCATCACACGGATAAGCCATCAAAATGCACCCAAGCAATTAAGATGAACCTGTTCTGGGTTGGGAGAAAACCAGCACTATAGATACTGCCTCTGAGCCCACAGGCTGAGCAACAGGATCAGTCCCAGCCTTTGCATTCCTCAGATCTTGCAAGCGGGGGATCAGCTGGAACAATTTACTGGATTAGCTACAAAGCTCGCAGACCCTCAAGAGCCTGGATTTCCTTTTGCTTCTGCACTGAACAGCAGCCAAGTGCAGATACCAGACAGAAAACTAATCTTCAGCATCTTGCACAGCAGGAGGGTGAACTACTTCTTCCCAGCCTCAGCTCGTAGCCCCGGTCTTGCAAAGGGCTGCCCACTTCCAGGCAGACCACCCAACGAGCAGCAGGTCTGGATACCACAGTTCTGGTGCTGTCTGAGAGCAGGTGATGTCACCTGCCCTGCCGGCGAGGGGTTCCCTGGCTTACCCACAGGACTGGACCAGAACTGGGCTGGGCCGGAGCGCCTGGAGGAGCTGCATCCCTGACAGCCTGTGCTGCCTGCGGGACCGGAGCCACGATGGCTGGGCCTGGGGACACGGGTCTCTTCTGCTGTGTGCATCAGCAGTCCCCAGCAAACCAGCGTGGAGCAGGATGTGCTGAAACTGGCTCACGATTTCCACCGCCACGCACCAGCCAAGTGGTCCAAGGCTCCCCACAACCCCATCTGCTGCTTGGGGTCCTACAGCTCCAGCCCAGGCTATGGAGCACGGGCAGGTCCCACTCGCCTTCAGCACGTCCACGGCCTGGCAGGAGCCTCAGGCCCCACCACAGAGCACAGGCTGATAAAGCCGTCAGGAGAGAGGGCCTCAAACCATGACCCACTTTGTGAGGTCTGCCTCGTGCTCGCGTTGTGCTGCTTAGGCAAGTCGGAAAGGGCACGTCGGCGAGTGCTGATGAAGACATCCCAGCCCGCCACAAGGCCTGCTGCCATTGGAAGCCAAATGCTTTATAGAAACAGCCATGAACTGTCAGAGGGTTTGGGAAAATGCAAGCCACCCCTTTGCTCCTCCTGCATCACCTCTTGGCTGCCAACAGCCTCTCCAGCCTCTAGGCAAGCCCACCACGGTGGGAGCACAGACGCGCCCACCCCAGCTCACCCCCCAGGCAGTGCTGCAGGCTGCCAGCTCCCGCACGGTGCCCTGTGGACATCAGGCATCACAGCCTGCATGTGTGGGCATCACAGCCTGCCCTGTGCGGGCATCACAGCCTGCCGTGTGTGGGCATCACAGCCTGCCGTGCCCGGGAAGCAGTGCTGGTACCAGCCAGCAGCTCTTCCTCCAGCTGGAGCAGCCAGAAGCTTCTGGTGCAGGCCCTGCCGTGAAAGGGCCATCGAACAGCAGGCTGTGGGACCAAGCAGCTCACGGCCAGGGCTCGCACAGGCAGCAGAAGCACAGAGGGGCAGGGAAACCAGGCTCCTCCACACCGACTGTGGGCAAGGTACTGCNTGCCCTGTGCGGGCATCACAGCCTCCCGTGCGCAGGCATCACAGCCTGCCGTGCCCGGGAAGCAGTGCTGGTACCAGCCAGCAGCGCTTCCTCCAGCTGGAGCAGCCAGAAGCTTCTGGTGCAGGCCCTGCCATGAAAGGGCCATTGAACAGCAGGCTGTGGGACCAAGCAGCTCACGGCCAGGGCTCGCACAGGCAGCAGAAGCACAGAGGGGCAGGGAAACCAGGCTCCTCCACACCGACTGTGGGCAAGGTACTGCCAGCCCCAGAAACCCTTCTGCACCCCAGGCTGCTGGAGGGGACAGGGCTCCATGTCATGCTCATACAAGTCCACAGCAAGCTCCTGCCACCCACACAGGACAGTGCTGCTGAGTGAGAATCTGCAGTCAGAGCTCGGTGCACTGCTGTGAGCCAGGGAATGGGCTTTTTCTACTTGCCCTTGATGAGGTTCAGTTTATCCTGGCTTCTTGTCAACAGGAAAATCCTGAGAAAGCAGTACCGGTGTTATCTGTGCTCCTGCATGGCTCCAAAGCTCGCTCGCAGCTTGCCTGCAGCAGCCCAGCCAGTCACCTGCAGCAGGCAGGGGCACACTGTCCCCATGCAGCCGGTGCCAGAGCATCAGCTGCTGCCCCGGTGCCACAGGGAACCACCACCGCTGCTTCCAGACAGTGAGGAGCTGAAGGGCCCGTGTCACACCAATGGGGACACCACACTGCAGGGAGCTCTGCTGCAGGTCTCCAAGAGCCACCAGGTTGCCCACGGCTTTGCCCGGGCTACTGGCCACTATGTCTGCAGCAACGGCCAGCAGTGACACACTGCCATGTTCAGGCTCCCTTCACAGGGAGAAACACATCCAGTTTCACAAGCCTATACCTGGCAGATAGCAGCTCTAGGTAGGATGCTTGCTGCTGCGGGCGGGCTCCTCTCAGCTGCTCTGAAGCAGCCAAGGGCGGCTCTGGGCCAGTGCTTGGAGCCCAGGCAGGGCAGGAGTGGGGCAGGGCAGGGAGCGTGCTCTGCCTCCTTGCCCGCCGAGGCTGGCCATGGCTCCGGAGCTCCAGCAGCAGGACTGCGTGGACCATGGTAACCAAGAGCGGCATGAACCCACCTGTAACCGTGGGCACCAAAGCCCCCAGTGGCATTCAGCCCTGCAAAATGAGAAGGTATGGGAAAAACACACTTGTTTAAATTGTGCTGCCCTCCTAAATGGCTTCCCGTTCTCCACGTATGAGAGTAGGAAGGATATTTCCTTGGCACCCGCCCCGTCCCATTCACTGTTGTGCCATCCTCCATCACATCCTTCCCCTGCAGAGCTCGCCCGGCCCAGCTAAGGTACAGGTGACAAGTCACCCTCTCCGGGCAGGAGGGCTGGGACAGCTCTTAGACCATCTGCCTTACACTTCTCTGCATCTCCTCTAACACCACCAGCTTTGGGGTGGCAGTAGGAAAGCACACGGTATCAGAGAGGCACCACACAGCTGCAGGAGGGTTTCTGCTCTGTTCCTTCTCCCTTTCCGAACCACCTCAGGGACAACCTACGGGCAGTTGCCAAACTCTCTGCCAGTGTTTTACAGCCTCCTCCAGGAGTGAGGACAACCCTGAGGGAAGACACGTGCATGGCTGGTTCCCCCATATGTGCTGCTTGGCACATCTTAAGACTTTCCTTCAGCCCTTCAGACTCTCTTTCCATATCAGCATCTCAGATGATTGCAGGAATCAGCTGGCGTGAAAGCAGAGACATTTCCCCTGTACGCTGCTTCCTATTCTTTAACCAGTCACTAATTCACAGGAAAACCTCTTATCACAAGTTAATTTTAATAATGCTTAATTTTAAAGGCATTCAGTGAGAAACTTTCTCAACGGTTGTTTGTGAGCCCACGAACACTGTACCAGCCCAGCCCAATCTCACCCCCGAGATCTGGCTGTCCTTAAAATCCCCGGCAGACCGCAAGGACTAACTTTGCTTTACAGAAGCCACGCTGACTATTCACCAGTGTAGCATTTTCATTGATAAAGTGTTTATTAAAGTCTCTAATGATTTACCCAATACCCAAGTAAACCGATTGGTCTTTAGTTTCACATTTTGTACCATTCATTTTTATCATCAGACGTGTCCATTCGCACTCTCTCTCAACTGGTATTTTCTTGGTGAAAACTGTAACGATTTTACATTTTCAGAATACACTTCTATGTAACATTTGTACATTTTTTTATTCCCAGAGGAATCTTCTACAAATTACATTTCATACAGGAAAACAAGTCTCTCAGCAGCAGCTGGATCACGAAGTCTTGTCCCATGTGTCCAGCTACTGTCAAAGAGAAGGTCAGGAACCTCCCCCCAGCGCTGCGAAGGCTAAGAGACAGCATTTATAATGGCATGACCCCATTAGAGGACAAAGCCAAGGTCAGGGTGGGCCTCAATGCTGTTTCCTTAACTTAAAATTGTTTCATTTCTTTTATAGTCCCAATTTGACTCAACTTCCCACTTTTTATTCAGGACTTCAGGGAAAACAGCCCCACGAGATGGGAGGCAGAGCAGCTCCCGCCCCTGGTCCTGGATGGGCTCCCTGCCCTCTCCCAAACTGCTGAGCCCGCGCCATGCCCAGCCACCCGAGCCCCCCGGGGGCAGGCAGTGCCCCTGCCCTCCTCCAAGCCCTCCAGCAAGGAGCAGAGCTGGGTTCCCAGGGGCCCGGGTTTACAAACACCACTCGGCACATGCACGGGGGCTCTGGAGCAGGGCTCAGAGCGTCTTCCCCATGACTGCCCAGGGCCAGCGGGGCTGCCTGCGGTCTGAGCTGGGTCCAAAACCCTCGCCCTCACCCTGCCTGCACCGGGGACCTGCAAAGGGAACAGCAGAGAAGAGAAACGAGGGGGAGCGGAGGGGCAGAGAGAAGGTGGGGAGGGGAGGAGGGAGGGAACTGGGGACAGGGAAAAGGCAGCTAGGACAGGGGGCTGGGAGGACAACTGGAGATTATGGGATGAGAGTCCTAATGAGCAAGTGAGAATGGAGGACAATCAGCAGCTTTGGGTGAAGACAAGAGAAAACTGGGCCCAAGCACCTGGGAGAAGTACAGCCGAAGGGGTCAGGCTTGGCTGGATGGGGCAGAACATTCCCCAGAGCCCCGCTCCCTCCCTGGCCTGTGAGACCACATCACCTTCCCTGCCACCGGCACTCCCGGGCTCCCGCCCCACAGCTGGGCAGCCCAGCATCCTCCTCTGCCCCGTAATGGTGGCACCGATTGTAAAGCTTACACACTCGTCATGCGATGCCCGGACAGGCAGGAGCAGAGAGAGGCTCCCCTGGACCCAAGCGGCAGAAGTCACAGGCCGGCACTGCTGGGAGGTGTGACGGGGATGAAGCAGACGTCGTGTTGGCACTGCTGGGTGTTGCAGCCTCCTGGCTGGCCAGCACCACTCCCGATCCATACCCGAACCCTGCAGTACCACGCGAGTTTGGGGCTGGGAAGGGGACAGGAGCAACAGCCCCAAGAGCACAGCGTTCCCAGAAGGGCAAAGCTCTGCCACAGCCTCAGGGTCTGAACGGCAGCTCCATCCTGTGACGAGGCCATGGCTGAGCCCTTCTCGTGGTCCAGCAAGAGCAACACCAGCTCCCCTGGCTACCAGGCTCAGACGACATCCACACAGCACACTCTCGCTGGGCAGTGTGACCAGAGCCAGGAGCACCGGCCATGCCACATGCCATCTCGTACGCAAGTGCCAGCACCATTCAACCCCCATCACTGGGCCAGGCCTTCCTGCAGCCCGCCAGGAGAAGCAGGACAACTCCACACAAGCCCTGCACTCGGGTCTAGGGCACAGCCCAAACCCTGCAGAGATCTGTCTTTTATGTGGAGTGTCCACGGGCACCCTGGCTGCGGCGGTCACCAAAGGTTTCCATGCTTCTCAGACAGGGGCCGACGTCTGAGGGCTGCCCAGCACCGCAGCTGCTCAGCTTCCCCCCACGGCGCTGACCAAAGCCAGCAGCCCGAGGTGAGCACCATCACACAGCTCTGCCTCCCCGGGGTGGTCACACTGGCAGCCACAGGCCCAGGCCACCTGCACAGCCGGCTGCAGAGCCCCACGACGGGAGTGGAAACGCCAGCTTCTCCCATACACAACTTCAGCGGCAGTCGGCCGCCCTCTCCAGCAGCTGCAATCCCCACCGGCAGTGTGCACAGCACGGGCTGTTGTATTCTAGTCGCTGGGTGTCCACACCCCTCATTTCCAGCTCTTAATGCAATGCAGCAGAAGCTAAAAATACACAAGTGCCACCCTCTGTCATGTCTCCGAGCAGGCTCTGCAGTCGCCACGGGATGTGCGTGACGGAGGTGGGGCCTGGCTCTGTTCCCGAGACACTCCACCAGCACACAGCCCTCAACAACTACAGCCGCGAAGCTCTGTCCCGTGACCGAGCCGGCCCTGGCAGCGAGCAGGCATGTCCCCATCGCCCTGGCGCAGGGCACGGCGGGGGCAGAGGGGCACGCTGCTGCCCTGGGCTGCCCAGGCTGTCCTCCCTGGCAGGGCAGGAAGGCAGGGCACAGAAAAAAGGAGGAGGGACTGTGCAGCAGAGTGCTGCCACCACGGCAGCAGAGTGAGGGACCCCTGGGACCACGGGGCAGGACGGGAGCAGAGCTCGTGGCTGCGGGTGGAAGAGCAGCACACCCTGGCAGCTCACCGCTCTCCCAGCCCCTCATCCTCACCAGAGCAGGTGCCCACATGCTGCTGGGCAGAGCACAACTCCTCCATGCACTCAGCACCGAGGGTCATTGCCCCAGTTCCCCTGCACCGGCGCTGGTTGCTGTCAGGATTCTGCTCCAGCCCCAGGAGCTCTCGTAACAGCCGTTGGCAGCGTTCACAGACATCAAAAATCATGTTTCACTTAAACAGACCCATAAAATTCAGCAAAAACCTTCATTTTATGCAGGGAGTGCTCGAAGCAAAGGCAAGCAGAGCTGCCACAGATACTCCTGGAGGCATCCCTGCTGCAAGGGTTGCACAGCCGCCACGGGGTGCCCACAGCCCCGGGCTGTTCCCCGCTGCTTCCCCATGCTGCTGGCCACACACTGCTGGGGATCGGGCTGTTCCCACCACCTCCAAGCCCAGGCTGAAAGGTCAGAAGAGCCCTCCAGGAGAAAGCAAGAGCGAAGGGGTCACAGTGCTCCCCAGCAGCAGCGCTGCTCTGCTCTTACAGCCTGTGTGGGAGGGGAGCACTCCTACAGCTGTACAATATGGGTATCTACGAGCACATGGGATAACTGCATTTACTTCAGTTCAATATTTCTCAGGTTATTCAACAAGTCAGAGCTTGGCAGAAATAAGCAGAAGACCCTCCAGTGCCCAGGGAGGAGCTGGACACAGATGGGAGAGGCAGCCCAGGGAACAACGGTGCTACTGAAGCCCACAAGGAAAATCCATCATTTGTCGTTGCTCCCTGGGGTAGAGAGGCACCCCTGTCCCACCTCCGCCAGCAAACAAGGCCCCCTGGCACGAAACCTTGTAAGTCACGAGGGAAATTACAGGTTTCGTGAGTTAGTCACAGCTTGGTGACAAATCCACCAGATTTTTATGCGTTACTAAGGAAGAGTCATGCAAACACAGACCCTGCCTGCGCTAACAGCCCTTCATCTGGCACACCAGCTGGCAGCCCCCTGCACACCAAACCATCCCAATCCATGCAGGAAGGGTGGCAATGCTGCACGGGCACCAAGGGGGCACAGAGAGGAGCTCCTCCCAGGACAGCCTGCTGCGAGACCCCAGCTCCCCAGCCCAGGCTTCATAATCCACTGGACACAGGCAGGACAAGGCACTTGCTCAGGGCAGCCACAGACTTGGGGAAGGAGAAAGCACATCCATAACCCATTCCCAAAGGAAGCTGACAGCTCTCTTGCCATTCCTCACTGATAGGAAGGGTGCCAGCATTTTGCCAGCCTTTGTACCCATGGGCCCGAGTCTACACCTACATGATGACCAGGATGGAGATTCTGCAGGGGAGAGGCTGGCAGGGAGACAGAGAAATGTGTGGTCCTTGAGAGCCCAAGGAACCACACAAGCAGCTCATCTTCTCCAGAGATGGACTCAATGGACTTCTGAAAGCAACAGCCCTCCTCAGTGCCATGAGGAGTCTGTTTATAAGGTGTGGGAGCTCCTGTGCTCAGGTGTCCAGGGGGTGTGGAATGGCACTTCTTGCTAGTTTTGCCTCCAACGCCGCTCAGCAGACTCTGCAGGGCATGGCAGGAGCCACCCACCTCACAGAGCGGCCACCCCCTTCACCACATCAATCGAGAACCCGGAGTCCCCCCAGAAGCCCGGCTTGGCCAGGCTTTCTTCCCAACACTGAACCCACAGCAGCATTTGTGACTGCTCCCAGACCCTCCCAAGGACACCCCGGCACAGACAGCTCTTGCAGAGCTGGTGACCCCAGGAAAGCTGCAGCCCACTGTGTGACAGGCTGCAAGGATTGTCCCGCCCTGCTGCAGGCTCACAGAGCTCAGGAGATGAGCAGCTTGACCCCTACCCCTCCCTGTTTCACACTGGCACGCCTATACCTCCCTCCCAGGCTTCACCTACAGGGGCAGTCACACAAAACACTTTGCCAGCTGAGCCCTCTAAAATCTCCAAATGCTGGGGGAGGGCAGATTTGCTGTGTTAAAACCCACACCGTTTCAGCAATCCCATTTCCAGAGCAGCCAAACCTGCTATATGAGTCCAGTGGAGTGGTGGGAATTTCTTCCCTGGACTTTGCTACCAGAGGAGAGAGGTCCCTCACCCATGCCCCAAAGCACCCTGCTCGTCCCCAGGCCTTTCCCCTGTGCTGGCGGGAGCGATCCAGCAGTGCTGGTACACAAGACCTGCCGCGCTCCCCTCCTCCTCACCTTGAGGCTGGCTCTGCTTCTCCACAGCATCTTCAGGACACACTGACGATCTCCCTGCTCCCCACAGTATCAGTGCTCTGTGCTCGCACCTTCCTGTATCTGCAGCGCCTGGCTTGCTGCAAGCTCACAACGGCACACTCGCCTTTTCCAAAGCCTTCCCTCCCTTCCTCCTCCCCATTAGCCCTCCACGATGGCACGATCTGCAGTGGCCCTGAGCAGCATGAAGATGCTGCTTTCAGAGCTGGCTAGAAATGGCAGCAGCTTGTGCTCTCCAACAGATTTATCCCTCAGCCCAAAGTGTTCAATTTAATGGTTTCTCACTAAAAGCAGCACAGGCACGAACCAGCTCAGGGTGGACTGGTTTGTTCTATACCTCCAGCCATACTTCACCCTGGCAGGCAGAGTGAGTCTCCATGCAGGTAACAAGTCCTTTCCCCTTATCAGAGCACCAATGGTCAGATTCTTCCTCTGCCCAGGGTTAATGCATCGGCTCATGAATCTCCTCGGGGAGCACCAGGTAGGTATGATCCAATGCAGCAATTCAGAAACAACCGCTTGATGGGATGGGATTACTTCTGAGCAAGGAAAGATTCCCTGGCCAAGCTCTCCCAGACCTGCAGATGTGATCTTCCCCGACCTCCCTGTTGGTGTTAGTCCTGGAGCACCATGTTATTAGCAGCAACCACAGCAAACGTGGTTTTGTAAGATACATGTGACAGGATTCAAACAAGAACCAGTACTAGGGACTTTGAAGGAAAAGAAAGGCTGCTCCTCCAAATTAACAGCATTCCATTCCTGAAGACAGCCCCACCTTCTTCAATTGCCCACATCAGATTCATCTGCTCCAGGCTGCAGCCCAAGACAGATGTCAATGTGCTGAGCTGCAGCCCTGACTGCAAATGCAAGGTCTACACCCCCCACTCCCCACGACCACCCCCCGGGCCCCCTTCCCGCCACACACAAACTGCAACAAGTCACACTCATGGTCCCCAGGCCTTGCCAGGTGAGTTGGGAGGAGAGAGGGTCACAAACCTGCTTTTCTTTTTTCTGTATTTTCATTATCATCAAATCTGGGATGAATGTTATTTCTGCAAGACACAACACAAAAAAAATTCATAGTAAAGAGACTGGTGAATCTGAGGCACTCCATCCTTCCACATCACCCCTCCAAGAAGCCAAGCCAACCCTGGTACCACTCAGAGCGACAAAGCTGCAGGAGTGAAACGCGCTTGGGAACATCTCTGCTGAGCCATGGCAGGGAGCCCAACCACACATCCCCCCGCAGCTCAGCGCCACCTGAACTCCGCCAGGCAAGACCCACTTCGCAGTGGCAGTCCCAGCATGAAGTGGCACACCTGGGGCTAGTGGAGATGCACTCTACCTTCCCAGACCCCCAGCCCACCCCAGGCACACCGAGAGATGTGTCGGATGTTGCCAACTGTAGCAGAGGGAAGCAGTAAACAAACCAGCCTCTGCCAAGCAGCGATGACAGCGGGAAGAGACACAGGAAACAGGAGCCTGAGGCGGGCTGCGAGCCCTACTACAAAGGAAGAGCTGCCAGGGGGATGAGGACAGGGCAAGCAAGGGGAGGGAAGGGCCGTGGTGGCAGACACCATCTCCCAGTGAGCTGCAGCAGCCTTCAGAGCAGCACAGGGACGGGGCCAGCGGGCCGGCTGCCTCCTCAGGCCTGTGCCCCTGCGGCGCAGGAGGATGCGGTGTCCATGGCACCCACCCGGCAGCCCACAGGACAGGGTGGGGGCTGCAGGCAGAGGGGATCCCCAAGCAACTCCCCCACAGCAGACCTGTCCAGAGGGGTTGCAGTTGCAAGTCCAGCTCTTAGCAGCACCTTAGTGCGAGAGGCAGGACTGCCTGTGCGACCAGGTCCCCACGCTGTCCCCCACCGGAGGACGGGACTGACGAGGGATCTGTGGCAATACAGCACCTTGACAGCTCTCTGGGGCAAGGACTCTTCGCCAGGCTCCCTGCCCCTGCTCAGCGTCCTGCATCTGGTGGCTATGGTCCAGCTCAGTCTCTCCGTGATGGGCACAGATCCCTGCAGGCACTGCCTGAGCAGCTGCACCCAAATGCAGAGACACAGCACCCAGCACACCCTCATGGGCTGCCGCACACCCTCAGGATGCTGGCAAGCAGACATGGACCTTTCCGGGGCCCGGTTTCTCTAGGGATAGGGTGTAGGCTGGATAACACCAGACACAGGAGAAAAGCGGCTTGCTGCTTCCCTCCTGCCGGTGCTGTGTCGGTAGAAATGCTGGGAGCAGCCCCGCGGACACGAGGTCAGCATCGGAAACGGCACCAGTCCCAGGTGGATGGGGCAATGCTGCAGCTCATCGGGATGAGCACACCCAGCAGCTGTGACAGTCGAGGGGATACAGCGAGGGCAAGTGTTCTAGACACAAACCCCACAAACACCTGCCTCTCATTTCCCTCCCGTATCATGCAAACCCCACCCCACAAGCCACAGCAACACAAGAGCCTCCCTTGCCGATGCAGCTGTCAGACTTGCTTGGGGCAAGGGGGCCGCCTGCATGCCCACCACTCTGTGGGAGGCCCAGCGGCCCCCCAGCACCCTCCCATCATGTCTCCCATCCCTGGCAGGAGCACCCTGCTAGGCCCAGACCTTACCAAAACCCAGAGCCATTCCTCCCCTGGCCCAGTGTCTCTCTTCCCAAAGGGGAGAGCCCAACGGCTCCTACAGCACTCAGGCCAGCAGGAGAGGGGACCAGCTCTGCACGCCGATGCTGGTCTATGGCTTGTGCCCACCACACCAAGGAGAAGAGGTGAAGGCTTCTAACTCTGATCCTGGGTACATGCCACAGGCCAGCGTGCCTCACATACAAGCCAAGCTCGGTGGCAGTAAGGCAAGGCATCCAGTGCCACCAGCTGAGTGGGGAGGACTCGGATGGCACCTGTGGACAGGATGACACAGAACTTCTTCCTGCCAGCCCCTCCTGTGCTCCTCCAAATGCACCCCAGAAGGACCCAGAGGACAAGGGGCTAAGCCAGGCTGGAAGATGCCTGCAGCTGCAGGAAGGGTGCTTTCCAGGAAGGACCAGGTGGAAATTTCACACTGAGTGGCCGCTGCAGCTCAGGACAATCCTGCCAGGCTCCAGCAGAGAGCAGCCCCATCCCAGGGGTTTGTTCAGAGCCAGAAGTGTTGGAGATCTGGGTTCTGTTCAGCTCTCAGAGGCCTCTGGGCTGCAAGAGACTCCGAGATGTTCAGCTTACATCTCCTCACCAGTAGCATGCGAGCGCACTGGCCTTCACCCACCAGCCCCAGCCTGCACCCAGCAGGTCCTGCCAGGGCCCATCCAGTCCCTCTCGGCTCCCAGGGCCAGAGATGCTCTCACCTCGGCTCTGCTTTCCAGCCTTTCACTCACAGATTTGCTTCTGGAGTAACCCCGAAGATGGATCCTGGGCCCTCCAGCCCTTGCTGGCAGTAGCACTCTCTTCCTGGCCTCTGTTTTCCTTCCACCATCAGAAGGCTGTGAGCTCCCTCCAGCTGCCCCTTCCCCAGAGCCCTGGCATGCCATGGGGTCCCCTCCGTGCTCTCCCCATCACCTCCTCACCCCGCGGACTCACTCCCTGCCACTCGCTCCCTGCCCTGCTTGTCACTTGGCAGAAACTGAGGGTTTTTGCAGGCTGGCCACAGAACAGAGCTCACACAACACAACCTGCAGACCTGCAGGCTGAGCCCTGGCACCCGCTGTTACGGCACTGAGGTGTCTGTGCATGTCTCTGTCAGCCTCCTGCTGACACGGCCGCGGGGACAACACCAGGACAGGACCCAGCAGCATCTCCTTCTCCCACGGCAGGAGAGCACGACACTGGCAGCTTTCATCTGCACCCCTCCAGGAGCCACTGCATCCCCCCAGCACAGCTCTGGCCACCTCCAGAGCCCAGGGCAGGGCCAAAGCCAGCCCAGAGACTACGAGGGCATCTGTAGCCCTCTGTCCCAGCCCTGCAGGGCCAGGGGCCCACAGTGGAGCACACAGGCGGCTTCACTGAGACCCAAGAGATGTCAGGGAAGCAGAAAGGCTTGGATGCTGTCTGCAAGGCAGCAGTTCAGCACCACTTCCAGCAAGCAAAAGCCAAGATAAATATCCTTCTACAAGTTCCTCAGTACCAGGCTAGCCCAGGCTGGAAATCTCTTATCATGTGGCCTACAAGAACCTGTCTCCTATCACTTAGCTCTGGGTTTTCAGGGCTTTTTTTGTTAAAAGAAAATAAACATCACACAGTGTGGATCACACACATTTCGTAGCCTAGGTCCCAGCATGCTCACCACCTTCTGTATGGCGGTAACACAGGCAGTTACCAGCAGCTGAACAAGAGGGCCGAAGGATGCCAGGGAGCTTGGTGCTGCAGCAAGCAAACCACCCAACCCTGCGCCTCTCCAGAGCCCCAGCAAGAGCTGCTGGACCCCGTCATCGTCAGCATCGGTGGCTCAGTCCCACAGCCCCGGCCTCTGCTCCCATCAGCTGCTGGTTTGGCACCACGCTGCCTGTTACTTCACAGGCACCGAACACCGGGGCCAGGGCAGGATTCAGAGCACAGACACTGCTCAGGACGATGCCTGCAGGCAGGGAAGGGCAGCCACTGCTCCGAGCAAGCCGCTTAAGGGAATGAGCTTTACATCAGCCATGCCTCGCTTCAGGAGCCTCCTCCAGCAGCAGGAAGCCAGATGCAGGCTCTTCACCCAGACAGCGAGCAGGCAGCCGGCGTATGCCACAGGTCCAGCGCTCCCGGCGGTGCCTGTACAGAACAGGGATGTTCCTGGGCTCCCCAGCCCAAAGGAGAGCTGGGATTCTGCTGCCAAAGCAGCCCTCTGCCCGCAGCCTGCTGTTCTCCTTCCTCACTCACCTTTGGACCAGGCTGGGGTGGGTAGGCTGCCCATTCCCCATATCCATTTTTCCCAGGGAGTGCACAAGGACTCACTTGCACACACATGGCTCACAAACTTTTACTAGCTTAAAGGTACTATCAGGAAAGGACTTTTGCAGCTCTCTGAGTGTGGAAGGCTGCAGACCACCCTGGCTGTAGGGGTTTGCAGGAGGCATGGCAGAAGCCCAGCCGCGGGGCCAGCAGCACTGGCACACAGCAATGGAGAAGGAGCTCTGGGCCAGCCCTCTGGCACGCTCTGAATGAGCACTGGGTTGAGAGGGGACAAGGGCACAGGTTCAAGAAAGTACAGAGAACAGCACGGGAGGAGGCTGCTCCATGACCAAAGCAGAGTGGTCACTTCTCAGCGTTTCTACTCAGATTCACACCCACGGGGGAAGTGGGGGAGACCACAGCCGAACCTGGGGAGATGCCTTGCCCAGCGCCCGCTCTGTTACTGGCAGGAGGTGGCTAATGGGCCATGTCCCCCCTCCTCTAGGCAGCAAGGGCTGCCCGCAGCTGCAAACGGAGCTGCTGTGGCCCCTGGCAGGGAAAGTGCCCGCGAGTCCTCATGGCAGGCCACAGTCCAGGACAGACCGTGCCCCGAAATGGCCCAGCACAGGCCACAGCTGGCAAGGGACAGGCAGGAACAGAGCGGGCAGGCCCTCCTCTCACCCAGCTCCCTCCCAAAGAGCCAAGAGGAAACATCCACAGGTATTCCTTCTTCTGTCTGCCCCCCACACACAGCAGCTTGAATGTGCCAAGCTCTCTATGGGCATCACCTGCCCTGCTGAGGTCCCATGGCTGGCAGAGCCCAGCCGCTTGGCACAGCAAGTGCCAGGGCCAGGCCAGCCCCAGGGCAGGCAAGTCCCACGCTCAGCAGTGGTCCCAAACCCCGAGCAGACAGTTCTTCCCCATGCTCTGTCCTCTTGTTCTAGCTGGTGACAGGCACACACAGTACCACCCCCACCGTACACCCGTGTACTTCCACAGCACTGAAGCCAGTGTGTGCATCTGTCTCAATAAAACAAGGCTGGGACACCCGTTAGACCCAGAGAAGACAGTCTAACAGAAATACCTGCTCTGACCATGTGCAAAGTCATGCAAGTACAAGGAGAGGCCAGCAAAGTCACTGTAGGTGTGAGGAGAGAGCACCTGGTCTGCTGTCCGCACAGAGCTAGCCACAGTGAGTGGGCTCCCCGAAGGGACGGCAGCACCCCAGGTCCTCGTGGGGCCCTGCTGCAGCCCCCGGGGCTGACATGCCATCCTGAGTTGTGGAGCATTAAACTCTGTGCTGGCCAGGGACCAGAGTCACTGCAGCCAGTGGTGAAGCCAGGCACCAGGGAAGATGAGGCATTCCGGAAGGGAAACATGCCACCTGCTAGGGAGCACCACCACACTAGCATGCAGATACATACATTGAGAACCGCATTTAACTAGCCATTTCCATGCTAATTAAGTATTTGCAGATTAAAGAGAAACTCTAATCTCAAATGAGACATCCCAATTTTCTAAATGAGCTTATGGTTTTCATATGGAGATCAACGTGTTCTCACTAGCACACCATGCAAGTGCTCCAGGCAGCTAGATTCAGCTCTGTTGCCACCGTCACAAGTGGGGAGTTTCATTCTCCATGCTCAAGTTTTACGCCTTTTTAACCCAAGATAATTGATGCATTTCCCACACCAGCACTGCCAGCCTGCAACACCCCCAGAACCAGTGCTTTCGGCTGCCACAGCCAAAGGCAAATCCTGCTTCATGCGGTCACGGCACTACGTCCTCTGAAAGCCCCTGGCGCCGGGCACTGCACACAGCGGCGAGGACACAAGCATGGCACACCACACTGGCAGTCCAACTGGGCACTCAGGGGCTCTCTTGTTGCATTTCGAGACAAGCAAAGCAGTGCTGAAAGCTGTGTTTTCCCCCTCTGCATGAGCAGACCAACTTGCTGTGGCATGACCTCTACAAAGCATCAGCTGCTAGCAATGACATTTTCAGTTACACAATTTGGGGCACATCAGGTTACTATCGTCCTCCCTTGAATTTATTTTTATTGTTCTGAAAGTGCAAGACATCCCCACACCAGACTGAGTCCACGCTATGCCAGTATTTCCTGTTGCTCCTGCTTGGGCTTCTCTAGGAGTTGCAGCATCTGTGCACAAGCCAAAAATGTTATCAGAAATTCCACATCTGAGCCAACACCAACCAAAGACCAAGCAGCGATCATGTGCTCTTCCCCTTCTGTCAGCCTTCCCACAAGAGCGCCCAAGCTCTCCTCCGCAGCCGGAGGACTGACTTTCCCAGTTCAGAGGCTGAGGCTCACCAAGATGCGGCTCATGCGCTCCCAGAATCCTGCAGACACACACGGCGCTCCTGCCACGCAGCCCCGAACACTGTCCTGCAAGGACAGACACCTCCAAGCGCTCTGAGAGCAACCACAGCTCGTGGTGGGGAGCAACCATCCACCTCGTCTGTACACACAGCTCCATCAGTGCACGTCCCTGCGGAGTGGTTCGCCTGTTCTCCCTCAGAAATGGGAGATCTTCTCAAGATGATCTTCAGGTGGCGGAGGAAAAGGGGCACCGACCGTCAGCAGAGAGCACGGACAGCAAGGAGAAGCTGCAGTAGCCCAGACTAGTCAACCTGCAGAGACAGAGCTTCTCCAGGGCTAGAGGAGAACTGTTAACACATGTTCCAGAAACAGGCTAGAGAAGTTTGGGGGAGGAGGTCAATGTATTAAGGAAAAGGAATAAAGCTCTGCAGGGGAACAGGGATGTACTCAAAGGCACGTGTGAGCTAGTCTGTCTTGGCCTGTATTAGCCACCGCGCTGGTAGGGCATCCGAGCTGGGGCCCACAAAGTGCAGAGCCCAGTACCCATCCAGCACGTTAACTCATTCCTATTAGCAGAGACAGAAGAAAACACCAGCACTCGGGAGAGGCTGTGTGCGAGGGCTGCCTTCCAGCAGCCCCAGGGACTGCCTACGACAAAGCCAACACAGACGGGCCACCGCTGAGGATGCTTTTCAAGACTGTACCAGATGGACAGACAGAGCACCACTGCCTATGTCCTGCTGCATGTCAGGAGAGGAGGGTCCTGGCACAGAAGCTAAAGTGCCTTTCCAAACTTTTTACCATAAAACACGTCTCTACACCACAGCATCCAGTTTCTTGCTTGCTCAGCACCATCTGCTGACAATCTAGCTCCAAGCAAACAAAATGCACAAATGCAGTCACCCTGAAGTGCAATCCCCGAACGCTGCTGGGCAACGCAAGCAAAGCACCGAGGACTCCATCTGTACGTGTCGCTGCTCCACCACCATCACACAAGGCAACGTGCGCTCCTGCACCCGGCTGCAGAGAACCACGGAGGAGGATGAGAAGAACCTGGAGGAAGCAGAGCCAGGAGATGTTCTGGAGCACCAGGTACACCCTTCCACGCATGGTGGGAACAGGCACCAAGTGTCCAGCACCCAAGCAGGAGCTAGATTAATCCCTGAATCAGATGAAAAAGTACATGCAAACCCCCCACACAGGATCCTGGCAAGTACGGCTGGTAGGACTAGCTTGCTCAACAGAGTCCCTCAGGGTCCCATCCTGCCCATCCTCTTACTGTTGGGGACACCACACAGGTCCCTACCAGCACCCTGCAGTGGGGTGTACTTTTGCAAACACAACAGCAAGCTGAGGGTGTTCAGGGCACCCTCTGCACAGGCTCCCACATGCCAGGCAAGGGTTTTGCAGCTACACAGGCAACACATCCTTCCTGGCTTGTAAAAGGCTTTGAAACACGGAAACGAAGCGGTGGTGCCCAGACACTACCTTGACAGGATCAAACCACCCTGGAGAGACAAGTTCACATGGGCTGCAGTTCTCCCTGCAAATTCCTCCATTGTTTCAAACCACCACGTTCCCCTGAAATTCGCTGCCCAGCTGATGCTCTGGCCTGGGTGCACATTCCCTCCCCCCAGACATCTTCCAACAGCCAAACTACGGCACCACTCAACAGCAAAGCTCCTGTCGGGGCCGTCCATATGTCACACAGCATGTCCCTGCTCCTCTGTACTTCAAGAGCCTCCTCTCGCAGCTCTCCCCTGAGCTCCCGTCAGGGCCAGCACTGGCATGGGAAGCTTGGCTTTCTGCAACTACCTTGCTTCTCTCTTCCTACTATTTTATATTGTATTTACATCCTGTAGAAGGGGCTAAAAAGAGCAGGCAGGCAGCACCACACTGCAAAACCAGGAGGAATGCCGCACATGGCTGGAGCCCAGCTCTCTGCCGCTGCTCTGCATGGCTGGGGCTGTGCTTTGAGGAAGCCCGGCCCAAAGTCAGAGAGGACTGAAGTTGAAAATAATACGGCACTCGCCCTTTCTGCACTCAACCCCCAGGAAAATCCAAGACAAAACTCTGCTTGGGGTGATCAACAATTTCACGGCACATGCGAGGCTTGCAAGAGCTGGCATGACCGAAAGCAAACGGGGCAAATTCAGGAGGCTGGGGAAAGCCCAGAGAAGTCTGTACCACACACATCGGCAAGGAAGAGCTCCTCTCCAGAGCTGTCTGTCCAGCAGAGGGGACACTGGGACCCTGCCCAGCATGCCACCGCACCTCGCTTCAGAGCACATTGCCTGGAGGAGGTTCCCAGTGAGTCCCCAGCAGCCAGCCCCACCAAGAACAGCTTCCAGGCTTTTTTCTCCAACCATGCTGAGACATCCTCCAGCGAGAAAACATCTGGAAGTGCACCCAGCCCCGCTGCCTGCCCGGAGCAGGGGCCAGCCCAGAACATCTCACAGCCCCTCTGCGACTCTGACCTATCCGGAGGAGTTACTGCACGGTCAGGCTGACCCGCCAGACTTTGTTCTCAGGCCCGCATCTGTCCAAAGAGCTGAACATGTCCTAAATATCACTGTTACCATCCAGTCTGAGAAGTCCTCCGGGCTACAGCAGGGCTGGGTGACAGGCATCTGTGGCAGAACCCTCTGAGGGTGCCCCAGTGTCCCCATGGGCACCCGCCTGCAGTTTCTCCCCCACGGCCACTGCGATGGCATGTGGGGCCCGCAGAGAAACCCTGCAGCAACGCTGCAACCACAAGGCTGTAAGAAATGTCACAAGTCACAGTGCTGGAGGCAGGAAATCTAGAAGACAAACTGCCACAGGACACCAAAGAATTCCTAGTATGTGGTTTGCAAAAATAGTTACAATGCTAGCTTCCCTGCAAGTGGTGAACAGCATTGAAACAAGCAGCTCTTCAGGGTCCTGCTTTGTCCACCAAATAGGTCTCAGATAACCTCAGATACATCCCATACCAGTCTCAAAGAAGACCCAAACAATTCCCCCAGTTCAATGGCATAAGCATATTTTCGGTCAGGTTTTGAAACTTTAAAGAAACAAAGTCTCAAGCAATGTTCTCTAATATTCATTTAATTTACATACTGCATAGCTGGTGGTCTGTAACCACAGCAAGCGGCATTGTTCTGCTGCTTCAGTCTTTCTGGGAAGACGCTTGCTGCAACACACACCTCCCAGCTGTCAGGCTCAGAGCAGCCCGGAGGGAAATCCTGATGGGTGCACGAAGCTCCCAGACCGACATTAACCACGTGTCAGCCCCCATCACCTTGCTTCCAAAACTTACAGAGTTTAATATTTCTGCAAAAGAATAAATAATTTCTAATACTCATCACCTTGTGTGACAGCAACGGCGAGCTCTGCGCGGCTCACTCATACATCCAGCTCATTTTGGGAACCACAGCTCTCCAGGCAGCACGGACAAGGCAGCGCACGCACGCTACTGTGTGCTCCTTCCAGAAACCACGTCTGGGTTCAGGGGACGCACAGCCCCCAGCCCAGGACCCTGCCCAGGCCAGCTGTTAGCTCTGAGAACAGCTCAGATTAGCTGCAGAGGATCAAATAGTCGCCTCAGGGATGGGAAGCACCAACTGTTTTCAGTTTTCTGGAAGCATTGCTGGGCCAGGGGAGAGTGCTCACGGGGGAGGTGGAGTGCAGCCG
Organism: Syrrhaptes paradoxus; assembly: GCA_013400615.1. Lineage (NCBI taxonomy): Eukaryota > Metazoa > Chordata > Aves > Pterocliformes > Pteroclidae > Syrrhaptes > Syrrhaptes paradoxus. Next base: position 105,464 of record VZTO01025421.1, read on the forward strand.
CTGCGGCCAGCAGGAGCAAGAGCTTGCAGCTTGTTACGGTCTTTCACGGTTTTGTTTTCCCCTAGAAAAGAAAAAGGTTTCAAAGAGGGTTTAAACCTCAGACTTGCTTTTTCGAAACAATTTTCCAGGCTCGGGGGCTGCAGTTTCACACCAGGAAAATACAAAATATGGAGATTTTCCACCAGAGGCCCAGTCCTGACATCTCCTACCACCCTCCCAGAGCAGCAGAGAAGAGAGCAGCTGCTCCCCAGGCTGCTGCACACCAGCCCCGGCACAAGGGGACACAGCACTGCTGACCACACTCTGAGGGGACAGCCTGGCTCAGGGCTGGCCTCAGTGCTTGTGCCCCTCAGCACAGGCACTCAGCAACCTGCTGCTGGCTCCTTGTCCGTGAACTCTTTGTGGGTCACCTTTAAAAGCCACGAGAGCCCTAAAACTACTTTACAGGCTGCAAAATTAGTTGTGCCCACAAAGATGTTTTTTACGGCAGAGTACGATGCACCGTTGCTCCCGTATCCGGGCAGCAGCTGGAGCATCTACTCCCCCTCTCCCAGACCAGCACGTCTCCCCTCCTCCCCAGGGCCCTGGGGTGCTCACAGGCCACGGCTGCGTTTCAACCACACCACCTCCCATCTCAAGAGGATATTTAAAGGACACTGATGGGAACACTCAAAAGTCTGAAAATGCTCCAAAGAAAGTTACACAAGCACCATCAATTCAGTTTCTGTAGGCAGCTGTTCCACAGGAAAAGCCTTGCCCACCAATGCTGGACAACAAACTGGGAAGCAGCCTGGCTGTGCTAGCATCCGCATCCTCCACCAGCCATGCAGACAGAAGGCACAGCTGCTGTGCCATCCCCTCAGAGTGAATGAGAAGGAAGGGCAAAAAGGGAAGAGAATTAATGTTGCACAATCCCTGTCTGACCACTCAACTTTGAAAGAGCAGTTTTAGAATCACAGAATAGTTTGAGTTGGAAGGGACCACGGAGGTCACCCAACCCCCCTGCAGTGAGCAGGGACTTTCCACCAGATCAGGCTGCCCAGAGCCCCATTCAGCCTGACCTTGGATGTTTCCAGGGGTGGGGCATCTGCCACCTCCCTGGGCAACCTGGGCCAGTGTTTCACCATCCTCAGTGTAAAATATTTCTTCCTTATATCTAGTGTAAACCTCTTTCCGTTTAAAACCATTACTCCTCGTCCTGTCCTCATAGGGAGGCTTTCCAGGCCTTTGACCACTTTCATGGCCCTCCTCTGGCCCCACTCCAGCAGCTCCGTGTCTGTCCTGTGCGGAGGACCCCAGAGCGGGGGGCAGCACCCCAAGGGGGGTCTCACCAGAGCAGAGCAGAGGGGGACAATCCCCTCCCTCGCCCTGCTGCTCACGCTGCTTTTGATGCAGCCCAGGACACGGCTGGCTTTCTGGGCTGCAAATACACATTCCCGGCTCATGTCCAACTTCTTGTCCACCAGGACAGCCAGGTCTTTCTCCGAGGGGCTTGCACTTGGCCTTGTTGAACCTCATGAGGTTTTCACAAGCCCACTTCTCCAGCTTGTCAAGGCCCCTCTGGATGGCAACCTCACCATCCAGCTTGGTGTCACCACACTCAATCCCATCATCTATGTCATTGATGAAGACACTAAACATCACTGGCCCCAGAACAGACCCCTGAGGGACACCACTTGCTACTGATCTCCATGTGGACACTGAGCCATTGACCACTACCCTCTGGAAGCAACCATCCAACCAAACCCAACAGTCCACCAGTTTAGAGAGAAGGATGTTGTGGGGGACTGAGTCAAAGGCCTTGGAGAAGTCCAGATAGATGACATCTGTGGGTCTTCCCTTGTCCACTGATGTGGTTACTCCTTTATAGAAAACCACTATGTTGGTGAGGCAGTTTTCTGACTTAAAAAAACAAAAAAATCCGGAATTTTGCACATAAAATTTTAAGGTACCAGGACAGGAACTCCAGCTAACCTCAGCCCTGCTCTGCATCACTGGCATGGCTGGGGAACAGGACCTCTCAGTACACAGGCCAGCCGGGGGAGCGGGGCTGGAAAAGCACTGCCAAAGCAACGTGAGAGCTGCCAAAACACCTGGCCTGGGGAAGACTCATCTGGCAGCCCTTGTCTGGGGTTCAGATGGAAAATTAAGGTTAGGGTTGAGAGAAAGACAAAAGCTGCAGTTTGAGAGGGGGTGGAAAGGGGTCACTACAAGAAAGTGGGGGCTGCTAAAAGACCTGGGCTTGCAGAAACCTTCCCCAAGGATGACCTTGTCCAGTGCTCAGCTCTAAGATCTGGGTTGGGATAATGCTGAGACAAAGTCCAGAGCTGCAGCTAGAGTGGGGCTGAAAAGGGGCTGCAAAACTACCTGGCAGCTGCCCAGAGACCACGGCTGGGAGATATCACCGGTCCAGGTTAAGTGGTAGGAGACTTCTCTACGGCTTCCCAGGAAAATCAGGGTTATGGCTAAAAAAAAGAAAAGCCAGAGGTGCAGCAGCAGCAGCAGTAGGGTGAGGGAGGGCTCACCCGAGCAAAGCGGGGGCTGCAAGAGGCCTCACCCGGGAGAAAGCCTTCATCGGGGAAACGGCTGGGGGTCTTGGCTAAGGCTCGGCTGGAAAACTAGGAGTAGGGTTCAGAGAAAGTCTAGAGCTCACGTAGGGCTGGAAAGAGACGTCCAAAAGGAAGAGGGGCTGCCAAGAGGTCTGTGCTGGGAGATGGCTCAGAGGCCTCCCCCACAGCCCAGCTGGAAAAGAGCTCCTCAGGTCAGGGTCTGGACTGACAGGAAAGGTTGGGGTGGGGCTGGAAAGGGGCTGCCAACAGACCTGGGGGGGGAGACATTTTTCCCTGGTAAATGGTTGTGGGGCCCTTCCTAACGGCCCAGCAGGCAAACAAAGGTTCAGGTTGAGAAGCAGAAAGCCTGGTGTTACTGGTGGAGCTGGAAAGGTGCTGTCAAAGGCAAGCGAGGGCTGTCAAGAGCTCTGGGCTGAGAGTAAGCCTTGGCGTGAGCAGCAGATCAGGGATCTTCTGTAAAGTTCTTCACAGAAAATAAGAGTCAAGGTTGAATGAAAGAGAGAACTTACAGCGGAGCTTGGGCTCGGCTTCAACAGCCAAGCAGGGACTACCAGGAGAGCTGGGCTGGGTCAACATCGTCATCTGGGCAATGGCTGTGGGGCCTCTTCTATCGTCCTGTGGGAAAATGAGAGCTAGAGCCAGGGTTAGGGCTAAGAGAGGAAGCCTAGAGATGCAGCCGAACAGCGGCTGGAAAGGGGCTGCCAAAGCCAAGTGGGGGCTGCCAAGAGACATGGGCTGGGAGAACTCTTTCATCTGGGTTTCCACATCTGAGGCTCAGATGGAAAGCGAGAATTAGGGTTAAGGCTGACGGAAAGAGAAAGCCTAGGGCTTCAGCTGGAACACGGTTAGAAACAGGCGGCCAAATATTAGTTTAGAGAGCCAAGAGACCTTGGCTGGGAATGATCTTTTTTACAGTAGGTCTTGTCAAAAGGTTCAGCTATAAAATTAGGGTTAGGGTAACCCCGATGGAAAGAGAAAGCCTAGAGATGCAGCTGGAGCAGAGATGGAAATGGGTGCCAAATCAAAGTGGAGGCCCGCAAAAAGCCTGGGGCTTAAGAGAAACCTTTGGTCAGGAAAATGGCTCAACAGCCTTCCCTACAGCTTTTCCAAAAAGGGGAGAGCTAGGGTTGAGAGAAAGCCTGTAGTTGGAGACAGAGTGGGGCTGGAAAGGAGCTGCCAAAAGGAAACAGTCAGGAGACCTGCGCTAGAAGTCTTTGGTCTGCAACGTGGCTTCATGCCTGCCCATTCCCAAGAAAATTAAGATAGGGATAGGACTGAAGGTTGAGAGCTGTCATCAGAGCAGGGCTGGAAGGCATCTGCCAAGACACTTGGGGTGGAAGAAATTTTTACCCATGCAATGCCTGGTGCTCCTTGTCCGAGGCTCAGCAGGAGAATGAGGGCTAGGTTGGAGAGAAAGACAACTTCTCCATTTAGGGTAACACAAAGACAGTCGTGGTAACAGGCTTCTGCTCTCCTTCATTCAGGTGCAAAAGGAATAGAGCACAGTGACAAACAGCATTTTTAAAAATCAAATGTTTGTTTTCAGAGGTTGGTGCTTTGCTGAGGCTGGCTGAATTTTTACAAGGACAGGTAAAAGACCAAATTCTGCCTTTTTCTGCAAGCTCTTCCTCAAAACAAGATCCATTCTTGTTGAAACCTTACAAAAAAGCCAGCCTGAGGCACTGCAAAGATTTGCCCTGCAAAACAGTGAGAGCTAGACAAGGATTATTCCGACTGCACAGAGGAGCTTCATCACAGAGAGCACCAACACCACCTAAGATTGAATTACATTAAAACATATCTTGCGGGAACAAGCTGTAATTAGACTGGCCCACAAGCCTGACAGTCTCCACAGCCAACAAGCTGAAAATGTAGCATGTGTTAACAAGCAGGAGAGGACTGTGCCGCAGGTTACACATTCCAAGAGACGGCAACTGGATGAGTCTGCACCATCCCAGTTGCTCTCCATTGATGTCCTACTTGCCCTTTAGGAGACTCTGCTGAGGGGCTCTCCTTTCTGAAACTCCAGTTGCTTTCGCAGTGCATCCCCCAAAAAAGGCTGGGTTAATACAAGTTCATTAAAAGATCACCAAGATATCCAGCAAAAAGGTGTCTGTCCACTGTGTAACACAACACATAGACAGGTGAGGATCAGCCCAACAGGGCCTGGTCGCAGGGTCCCAACAGGACAAGCACTTCGGCGGAAGGGGGCAAAGGGATGAAGCTTTGGTTCAGTTTTGGGCCCCTCTCTACAAGAAAGTCATTGAGGGGCTGGAGTGCAGCCAGAGAAGAGCAACAAAGCTGGTGAAGGGTCTAGAGAACAGGTCTGATGAGGAGCAGCTGAGGGAACTGGGTTGTTAAGTCTGGAGGAGGCTGAGGGGAGACCTCATCGCTCCCACAGCTACCTGAAAGGAGGGTGTAGCAAGGTGGGGGTCAGTCTCTTTTCTTGAGTAACAAGTGACAGGAGGAGAGGAAATGGCCTCAGTTTACATTAGGGGTGGTTTAGACAGGATATTAGGAAAAATTTCTTCACAGAAAGGGTTGTGAAGCAGTGGAACAGGCTGCCCAGGGAAGCGGTTGAGTCATCATCCCCGGATGTGTTTAAAAGATGTGTAGACCTGGTGCTTAGAGACATGGTTTAGTGGAGGACTTCACAGTGCTACATTTACGGTTGGACTCCATGACCTTAAGGGTTTTTTTCCAGCCTACTATGACTCTATGGTTCACAAAAACTGGGAACAGTCCCCAAAAGCAGCAGGCACACGGCACAGTCCGGGACTGCCCCATCTTTCCCTTGGGGACATACACAGCCTGGCCTTGGCTCCTCCCTCTCCCAACTCCTGCGTGTGCTCCCACGCTACCCACACAACCACCACCAAGGATGGGCCCCACAGATGACTTCAGACATACAAAGTGCAATCTGCGGGTGCTGGATTCCCATCCCCCATTGCAGACTTTCACCAACATCCCTTCAAGCGTTCTGCACCCCAACAGGAACAGATGCTCCAACAGCCCCTCAGTTACAGACACACCAAGACACTTCAGAAAGAAAGTTTTATTCATAGCCTTTATCCAAAGAGTAACTTTCATTTCCTGCGGGGAAATCACATCTGCAGCGTGGTGAGGAAGGTGGGAGTCAGCAGCAGTGAACACAGTCCTGCTTTCGCTTTGCCTTCACGTCCTGGCTCTGTTCCCCTGGCTACTATCTTCAAGCCCAGCCCTCCTCCCTCTCCTCTGACCACCGCAGTGCACCCGGGCCCCTCACCCATCGCACAGCTGGACCTGGTGCAGCCGCAGCTCCTCACCCATCGCACAGCTGGACCTGGTCCAGCCGCAGCTCAGAAGCTCCCCAGAGGCCAGCTCAGCCCCAGACTGTGAGCAGCAGCGAGGCTCAGGGCAGGCGTGAGCACAGCCCTGCCTGCTCCCCCCGGTCGTGTCCGCAGGCTTGTCACCAGCAGTCAAAAGGGCTACAAACTCGGAGGAAGTAGAGGCCTCAGCATCTGCAGAAACTGACGGCATTTGCTCAAGAAAGCTCCTTATTCAGCAGAGCAGCATGGATGAGAATTTCTTTACTTTATTAGAGCACATCCCTGCAGTACGGTGCCATGTTCAGCTGCCTGTGAGAAGCAGGTGGCTTCCTTCTTCAAAAGGGAAAAAAGAATAGATTTTATCTGTAGAAATAAGGCGCAGCCAGGAAACAATGTGTGCAGTTAAAACAAAAATCAACACCCACCGTCAGGCCCTTAGAGACTGTCGATCCTTGTCAGTAGGATAAGCAAAAGGGGCATGGGGCTTTCTCCAAGGGAAGAAGGAAGCACAACAGGAGCTGGAATTCAAAGAGCAAGCAGTGCTCTCAAGTCACCTCCTGAAGGACAAGTGGCACCCATGGGTGCATGTGGGCTTGTCCACTTACGTGCCAGAAACTCGGAAAGCCTGTGCTCTTTCTTTTCACTCTCAAAGCAGGAATTCTGCATCAAATCCCCTCCAAAGCTGCCACAGCAAAGAGAAGAAACAGGCAGCAGCCTTGGGTTACAGCCACAGGCACCATCAACGGTCACTTGTAAGTTGACATGCACACTGCAGGATACATTTCAAATCTGATTTTCAGACCAGAGCCGTGGCCAACTGTGGAGAAAATGACGGGAGACAAGCACACCTGATCGTGATCGTCAAGCCTCCAAGTTCATTCTGATTGACGCTTCCTTTTATAAAGCTGCTAATTAAGTTCCCAGCAGTGCCTCCAATGTAATTGACTGGTTCTTATATTCAATGGATATTCTCCTTTTTGGACGGTCTTGCAGACTCAAAGTTAATAAAATTAGTCCTTTAGTAGATCCAAATCCTTTGGAGCCTCGATCCTGATGTGTAACTGGAGTTAGATTACTGGAATGTTGCTCCAAGGGTATCAGTTGAGCAATCCTTTGCCCTTTTGTCACTGTTAGTGGTGGAAAAGGAGTGTGAGCCATAATCATAATTTCGCCATGATAATCAGCATCTATCACTCCTGGTAGTACAAATAGTCCTGCCATGGATGCAGAAGATCGTCCAAGAAGTAAAGCGCCCATGGTCTTATTTTGTATTCTTATTGGTCCTTTTACGCCGGTAGGAATTTTTTGAGGCTGAGTGGTCATAAGGGTAACATCTACTGCGGCTGCCAAGTCCAACCCGAGGTTTCCCCGTGTTGCTGGTTGGAGATTGATGTTGCGGAGTGCATCGCAGCAGCTACTTGTGTCTGTGCGCGGCTGTTGCTGTTCGCGCTCCCTCTGGAGTTTCCCGACCGCCTACGACAGGCTCCAGTGTTATGTGTGTCTATTCGACACTTTTGGCACCACACTCCGTTGGCCGTGCAATCTCTTCTCAGGTGTCCAAGCCCACCACAACGGAAACATTTAAGCCCTCCGTGGGAGGGTAAACGTTGTGATGTTGTTGCCATTTGAAGGGGAGCAAGGGCAGCTAACACTTGAATTTGTGACAATTTAGCCTGTTCCTGCAATCCTAGCCCCAATTGTTTGATTGCATCCACCAAGGCGGCCTGTAGGCCTGTAGGTGTTGTGGCCATCTTTTCCAAGGCCTCTTCAATAGACCAATTGGCCCCTAGTGTATTAAGCACGTTACGAGTTGTCTGATTGCAGTTTTGTAATGCGCAATGTTTTAAAAGGGCCCCTCGCATATATGTCGGAACCCCTGCCTTCTCTATTGCTGCTGCTGCCCTATCCACGAAAGGCCCAAATGCCTCGTCCCTTCCTTGTTTGAGGTTCATATACATAGGGATTCCCCCCGGCTCTTTGACTTTATCGATGGCATTACGTACTAATCGCATAGCCTCACGGCACTTGTCAGGTCCTATCAAGGCTTGGGCTTCAGCACGCGCATAAGGACCCAGACCCATCAATTCATCTATCGTAACACCATTCAAAGGATCTCCCTGCTGGCGTTGAATAGCCACCGACTGCTGTACCTCTGCTTGCCAGTGTGCATAAAACAATAACTGCTGATGAGGTGAGAATATAAGCTTGATAATACCTCGACAATCAGCAGGCAACAATAATTGAGTATTCCATAGGTAATCCAGCATTTGCTTGACAGGTTCACTTGTTGCCCCAAATTGACTCGCAGTAGAACGTAATTGCAATAACAATTTCCAATCTAAGGGGGTCATTTGTGCCTGCATACCCCCACCCTGCAGCTGTTGATATAGAACAGGACAAATCAAATCTGCGGTAGCTTGCAAAATATGTTCATCACCCTGAGCCATCCCCTCCTTCGCCAGTGCAGCCCATGCCTCCCGTCTCTCTCTGGCCATTGCTTCTGCCAAATTCAACTCCGCTCCTGGAATGGGATCAGCAAGAAATGGGTTCTTAGAGGACTGCTGTGCACTCGGCGAGGGGGGGGCTGTGGGCTCCGAGGGAGATGCCGTGGTGGCTGTTTCGCTATTAACAGGTGAGCACAGAGGTGGCAAAAAGATGGTATTTACAGTAGGGGGTAACGGTGTCTGGTTAAGCCATTGGAATGCATCATACGTCTGATTCTTTTCTTGAGCAGCAGAAGCTTCCTGACCTGCCTTTTTCTCAGCCTGGTACTGTAACAACTCATTCTGCACAACTTTCCACAGCTTCGCCATCTCTTTTGCTGTCTTATCGTCCTCTAAAACTAAATCCCACAAATCATTCCCAAACTTTCTCCACTCAGACAACTCGTGAACGGTATGCGGATTCACAAAAAGTCCTCTCTTACACCCATAGGTTAATAATGCAGGTAATTCTTTCTGCAAATCCAATCCCTTAATCTGCCTTTTCTTTAAAAAGGCAGTAAATAAATCATATGCCGCTTGCCTTTCCATACTTACGTTAGCGCTATTGCAGCCCCTTCAAAGGCTTCGGCAGCACGTATCGGCTGGATCCACTGTTGTGGGCACCCAGGGCACGGTGCTCTTGTTAGCACTTTATTGCCGTCCCGGCTGTATAGGACCCAAACTCGTCGTCACTCCACCGTGGATATTCCTCCAATTCACCTTGTGGGTATCACGTCGGGGTCACCATTTGTGGAGAAAATGACTGGAGACAAGCACACCTGATCGTGATCGTCAAGCCTCCAAGTTTATTCTGATTGATGCTTCCTTTTATAAAGCAGCTAATTAGGTTCATACATATTGCAAAAGTCAGGCTCAGGATTGGAGCACTAAATAAGGATCAAGCCCGCCCTCCTGTCTTGTGACTATTTCATTCTGCACATCTGGTATTTGCTAAGCAAACAGTTACATCCTGTTTCTACACCCTGTTATTGCAAAAGCTAGTTTATGTTTAACCTCAAGGACACACTGCCCTTGAGACTCTTGCTTCTTTTACTACTCCGCAAAGCACTATGGTAGTTATGCTCATGCAAGCTCGATCACGTCTCTTCCTTTTTCGTTCAGCCATTCACCCACAATATTCTCCACAGCCAACACCCTGCACACCACATCTCAAGGAAGTGATAAAAATCCAGCAAAGAGATTGCATTTGGTTCACAGCAGGTCTCCGGGATACTCAAGTCCCAGGCCAGAACTGAGAGCCCCCGACACCTGCTCGAGCCCAGCAGGAGCACAGTCTGCCTTGCACCTGGAGGAGCCCCTTCAGCAACTCCTTTCAGTTCAAGGTAACAGCACACTGCCAACCAGCAGCACACAGGGATGCTGCAGGCTCACAACACTATCTTAAATCCCTCGGAAAACACAAGTTGGGGTCCATGTCTCAGCTGCCCACCCTCACCAGGAGCTAAAAGCCAGCATTTAGAGGTTAGCAGCTTTCCCAGCCACTTTTCCTACCTGGCAGGAACATCACTTTGTGGTTCATCAAGGTCCTTCAAGGGGAACAGGAGCTCCACACTCCAGGCTGGAGGTCTCTCCGCTTATTTTAAACCAGAGAAGTACCCTAGAACAGTGTATCCACGTCCCCACCTTCTCACTCAGGCCCCAAACTAGCCGGCACTGGCCCCACTGGACATGCACCCTCTGCGGGCTGACCCCATCTGCCAGCCATGCTCCCCGCAGCCCAAGGGTCCCCTTCCCAGGCCAAGAGCAGCACCAGGCACAGCAGGCTCAGGCTCCGGGGAAGTGCCAAGGACAAGGTCTCACTGCAAGCATCTCCTCTGAGATACAGGCATCAATAAGTGTCCAGCCTCCATCTGTCAGCAGAGTTCTGGAGATGCTTCCCTCCAGATGAGGGGTGCAAGCCTCGCTCACCTGCTCAACATCATGGGGCCTTCCTCTCTCCGCCCTCCCATAGTTTTGATTACAGAAAGGATGCCTTGAAAATACAGATCCCAAACAGGCACAGCACTTTGCACGCAGCCCCAAAGGACAAAGAGGAAGGCAGGGAGACAAGAGCAGAGAATTGTACAGCCATGCCATGAAATTACAGACAATTAGGTCTGCTCTGCTGAAGTGCTGCATCTCCTCAGTGCTTGGGCACAGCTTGAAGGAAAAGAGATTAGTCAGGGGTGCTGGGTCCAAACCTGCTGCCCAGGCCTGCAGCCAGCACAAGCCAGGCTCCTGGACTGCAGCTAGCCCAGGTGGAGCCAGGGAGGCTCAGCAGCCCCATGCTGCTCTGGTACCAGATGTGCTAACCTGCCCTGAGGTCAAGGTACAGGCTGATGAGAAGATTCAGATCTTTCCAGAGCGGGAGCCAGTGGTCACAGCAGCTCCGGCAGCCACAGTGCGAGTCAGTAGCCATTCCCTACCCATGCAGAGATGACACCAGGCCATGCCTTTTTTTTTTTTTTTTCCTCAGGGTCAGGCACCACATGAAACCTTTCAGGCCTTTGCAGAGCTGAGGCATTAATACTGCTGCTCCAGCAGGAACTCCCTGAGTCCTGGCACCTGGCACTGGTCAGAGGCACAGGAAGAGCATCAGCATCTAACAGCATGCCCCATCCCACAGCCGGGAGAGCCTCTTCCATCAGCACACTGACCAGAAGTGTGTTGGGTCAGCCTGGATCAGTGTAGTGAGAGTAAGGGGCCCGCCTTGGCAAGCAAACACGAATCATTCCCAAAAGACCAGAAGTGCCTGCATCGGCCCAAAGACAGCTGGGGAAAACAAGTGCTGGGCATTGCTTGCCAAGAGGTTTACTCCATTGCCCTGCTACCCCTGCCCTCATCTCTAGGAGCACTATGGAGTAGCAGACAACAGGCCAGGACGGATGGGCTCTGGCAGGCTCTCCAGGGCAAGCTGGAGCAGGGGTCCCCACTCTCTACCCTCAGAGGCTTTGCTGTTGGCAAGGCAGGCAGCAAACCCGAGGACAACCTGGCATGGCCCAGGTATCAGCCACCCTCCTTACTTGATGCATCCACATCACAGGTGAGCAGCAGGAGAGGACCCACGGGCCTGGCTGGGGCAGGCTGAGAGCAGGGCTCAGAGCCTGTACTGTCCTTCAGCTGCTTGGCCCAACCAAACCCTTCTCCAAGGCACCAAACAGCAGAAAGAGCCACCTGCAGTCCCCTGGCGCTGTTTGGCTCTTGCTGCCTTTTCAATTCCCGTTTCCAGGCAGGGCTGCACAGACATGTCTCAGCTGGTAGAGCTACCAGAGCTTGAAGCCTGAATATCCGTGGTGCAACCCAGAAGGACTCAGGCAACTGCATTCCCGTGGGCTGCACAGAGAAGGGGCTCTGCAGAGACATCCCCCTGCCACCAGATTTAGAGAGGTACTCCTGCTCACTCCAGGAGATCCAGGCAGGGGAGACAGCATTGACAAGACAACTGCCTGCAAAACACTGAAGGAGAGCTAGGGGAGGGGGGGGAAGAGAAATACCGCACAAGAGTGACATTTCTCTCCCTGGCTCCTCCCAACCAGCTCTCAGCAAGCTGAATTAGGAAGGGCTGCGTGGCCCAGCAAAGCCTCCTCCACCGGGCAGAACAGCAAGCCAGCCGGCTGCTCCCCCACAACATGCTCCATCACCCGAGAGCATCTCTGTGGGATACTCTTTGAAGGAGGTATCCAGCCCCCGTCAGAAGCCACCCGTCTGCAGGCTGTCACGCAAGCAGCCTGGCAGCCCAGAGCCCGGCTCTCCCCCCAGCCTGCTGCAGCAGGATTTGTTTATGTGTCTGCAGCTGCTCCGTGCATTCGCCATGGGAATCCAAGCTGAAACTCCAGCCGCGTCGAGTGGAGAAGCAGCCTCCCCACTGCCCCTCTGCGCAGCCTCGCAGCTCGGCGAGCATGCGGAGCCTGGCAGGCAGAGTGCTGCGGGGGGCACGAGCCCCTGGAAACAGGCATGCCGGAGTGGGGAGCCGCGTTCCCAGCCCTCCGCAGTGCCTCCCCCACATCCTGCCTCCAGCCCTCCGCTGGGGGTAGAGACTGCAAATCTTGGGTTGTAATTTTTCCAAGTTAAAAATAACCCAGTAGTTTAGTAAGAGAGAAGCAGCAGCAGCGAGGCAGGGGGCTGGGGAGCCTGTCAGCTTGCTGGGAGGCAGCTACGACATATATTTCCTTCCCAAGCAGAGGCTATGGAGAGACAGCCTCCCAGCTCTGTGCACACAGCTGTAGAAAGCAAGATCCCTTCAGCATCCCTACTACAGAGGCTTTGCTGAGCAGCCAAACACCCTTGGTTTCAGAGCTGCCCTAACGTCCCCTCACTGCTCCCTGGCCCTGAGGGGAAGGGGACACAGGCCCCACTCCCCTGAGCAGACTGCGTGGCAGGGTGAAGGAAGCAAGGGCAGAAAGGAGCACACAAAGAGGTCCAAATAATCCAAAGTCAGGGAGCAACAACCCCTTAGGCAGGTGCATGAGTCCAAGACAGGCTGGGCAGAGCATTGCACCAAGGGCCAGCCCCAGCAGACTCACAGCTGTGCTCCAATTAATTTTCTGTTCTTGAAATATTTTAATCTTTAAAAAAAAGAAGGGGAGAAATTAACTGTGTTCTCTGTGGGGCCAGCAGAGCCCACAGATCTGCTGACAAGGATGCCCACTGCATGTGACAATCCTGCCAGCCAAGCCATGCAGCGCCTTCCCAGGACACCCAACTCCACCACCCCATAGGAAAACAAGAAAAACAGGCAACAAGACTTTCATGGGCAGGCAAGAAATGGCCACAACCTCCCTGCCGCTTGCTCTGGTGAACAAGGAATATGGCCACAGCGGTCCCTCTCCAAAAAGCCAGCTCAGCACCAACGCTTCTGCTCCCAAGCCCTCCCAGACAAGCTCTCAGTCCTCAAGCAACAGCCTCATCAGAGACCTCAGGGAGACATTTGGGCAGTGCCACTGCCTGTGCACAGAGGATGCTCTGTTGGCACCCAACAAGCAAGAGAGCACACACAGGCTGGATACAGCCCCCGGTAATGCAGCTTCAGTCAGCTGCATCTCATGTCTCTCATGACAAGCTCACGTGGCAAAAACAGCAATAGCTGCTTTTTGGAGAGTTTTCAAATGCAGCTACTAACCCAAGACTGTAACCACAGTGACCTTGAGCCGTTATTTCAAAGCTGCACAGGGCCACAGGGCTGCGGACTGAGGGCACGCTTAGCCTCCAGTGAGCAAAGCGGTGCATAGGGACTCACAGCACAACGGGAGAGAAAGCTGCAGAACGGCTGGAAACACCTTTGGTCTTGTTCAGCAAAGGCACATCACGGAACACAGAGCCGTGCCTGGCCAGCCAGCACGCACAGGAAGACATGGCACTCCATGTCCGAGCTCATCAGAAAACATATTGCTGTCATCATCTCCACAGACAGCTCAAAATGAGGGGACACACCACTCCCAAGCAGCACTGGGGGTTGAGAGGTGACCATCTGCAGAGTGGGGATGCACCCAGCCTTAGCTGCACCCCTTCCCCACCCTGGCCATGCACCCAGCCTTAGCTGCACCCCTTCCCCACCCTGGCCATGCACCCAGCCTTAGCTGCACACCCTTCCCCGCCGTGGGGATTTACCCAGCCTTAGCTGTATGCCCTTTCCCACACCATCACCCTGCTGCACTGGTTTGCAGGAGCTGCCAGGAGTGAGACAGGTTTCTCAAGCCTACATCTGCTGTCTTCTGATCATCAAGCCAAGTCTCACTGTAAACAGTTGATCATAAGCCCCAGATAGTGGATTTTAATCCTCAACATCAACAAGGCAAAAAAACAGAGGAAAAATAAAACAAAAATTTACATCTCAGAACCTATGCAGACAAAGAAGAGAGAAGGGAGGTAGGCCAAGCCTGCACAGCCTTGCAGCTGTCACCCAGCAGGCTGGACAGGACAGGCAGCAGGCCCATGGCCACCCTCGGCGGTGCTGAGGGCCAGGACTCCATGGGTGACAGTACACCCGTGTCTGTGTGAACACGTGCAGCACTCCCGCCGGGCAGCACCCCACCAGCACAATTCACATGCCCTATCAAGAGCAGCACCAGCTCAAGATCCTGCCACATCAGCAAAGCCCATCGCATGGATGTGGCATTTTCCAGACCTCTGCTCCCCATTAAACACAAACACGCTCCAGTGTGGCATTCAACTCAGGCCACCACACAGGCCAAGTTAACTCTCCTGTCTGCCAAATCTTAACAAGCCGCTTCTCCATCACCAGTGCCAAGATTTCCTTCCACTTATTCACCAGCCCCAGCATGCTGACCAGCAAGCCAACAGGAAGGACACGAATGGGCTGTCCAGGGAAAGGACCATACCAGTGGCCATAAAGCCTTCCCACTTCTCCCATCACGCTCGGCACTTAATTTCCTACTTCAGAATAAAGAAAAACGCAGTATCTGTATCCATGTGCTACAGGAGAGTCCCGAGTTGCCCAGGACAATAAAGCAGACTGCCACAGCTTCCCACACAGCTCTCCTACCCCTCCGGTACCCCGCTGCGGGCAGGAGGCAGGCAGCACGCAGGCTCTCCCCTCGCCTGCCGGGAGCCTGAAGCACACTCCTCCTAATGGCAGCTCAACACAGACACGGGACCAGCTTGCCAGCAACCAAAAAGATGCCTGGTGGGCAACATCTCTTCCTTAGCCTGGCACTGTATGCTCAATCTGACAGCAGATACGCTATAAGAGATTCCTATGGAGACATTACAGCAGCCTTCCAGTGCTGAAAGGGGGCTACAGGAGAGATGGGGAAACACTCTCCATCAGGGAATGTAGGGATAGGAATATATATTGGGAAGAAATGTTTTCCTATGCAGGAGGTGAGGCAGTGGCCCAGGCTGCCCAGAGAAGCTGTGGATGCCCCATCCCTGGAGGGGTTCAAGGCCAGGCTGGATGAGGCTTTGGGCAACCTGGGCTGGTGGGAGGTGTCCCTGCCCATGGCAGGGGGTGGCACTGGATGGGCTTTAAGGTCCCTTCCCACCCAAACCATTCTGTGAGTCTATGAATCTGCTCCTCTGCGAGGCAGGGAGCCTCACATACCAAAGGGAATATGTGCTAAGGCTGCCAAGGAGACTGTGCAAAGCCTCAGGTCAGAGTGACAGCACAACCTCAGCTACATTGTAGATGGAAACAGGCAAAGTAGATCTGAGGACACATCCTCAGTGCTAGAAGGAAGCTCTCTTCTCTGAAGCACCTCCCTGTTAGCCCTGGGCAGAGATGGGATTGCGGGCTTAGCTCCTACTGGCTTCCTGGACCAGTGGTCATGAGGAGACAGACTTCCCAGTAGCATAAGAAAAGCCTCTTCTGAATTACCGGGCCCATGGGAGCACAGGGGCTATTGCCAGCTGCTTCAGAAGCTTTTTGCAATAGGGCAAAACACCAAACTGTTCTCCAGCTACCACAAGAGAGAGGTTTCAGCAGAAACCAGCACCCTGCACACTCTGCCCATTTCCTGATGCCCAATTTCTCACACACGAGCACTCAGAACTTTATCTGCCCAAGTCCATGCTCAAGGTCACTGGCCCTGTAAAGATGCCACCAGGCACATAATTTAGCCCAGAGAACCTTCATTAGTACAAAAGGCGTACAAAAGCCAGCCCAACCAGTACACCTTGACAGCTGGCCAAGTCAAAGAACCTTTTATAAGGTTATTGCTTGACAGCTACACCAAAGAGCACCAAACTCAAGCTATCCCAAGGAAGACAGCCAAAAACAGGAGATGGCATTCCTGAAAGCACAGATCTTCTTGCTATTGCTAATATCCCCCACAGCATACTCAAGCTGTCAGAAAACAACTTTGCCACACTGCAGACAGTTCCTCAAAGGCAATCAGAGCCTTTTGTGCCTCTATTTTCCAACTGTAGAAGGGGGATAAAAATCAGCAGGGCTACTGAGAGGATGAACAAGCACTTGCAATGCACCTCAAGACTTGGCTGTAGACACATATGAAGAGCAGCTGGTGGGGTGGCACAGCAACACCAGCCACAGCTCCAGATGGCGATGGAGACCACACTGCAGAGTCCAGTCCTGATGAAAATCATTCCTTCAGGCGTTTCTGTCAGTCTTCTCCAGTTGAAAACCCCTGCTCTAGACCTCCACGGTGGATCGCCTCTACCCCGCCAGCCAGCCAGCTGGTGTCCCCACACCCCGGTTCAGTGCTGTTACCCACCAGGTTTAAGTTATTCCCTTTTGCCCTCTTGCTATAACCACAGTACAGTGAAAGGGCAAACCAGGCTTTGCACCCTCCTGCCAACCTGTCCCTGCTGCATCTAACGAACAGACCACGGGAATGTGCCCTGAGAAACACACTCAAGGCAGGAGCTGAATGAAACGTGGCCAAGCTACCAGCAGCTGGGCCACAAGAGCAGAGTCAGCATTTTAAGCATTTCCAGGGCCTTGCAAGCAGGATGGACACCACTGCTTTGCCAAATGCCTTGTCTGAGTACAGGCAGCGGAGCGGCAAAGGGTGTACGGTGCATGAAGTGAGCTCACGGCCAGCCTTACTTTGCCCACCATGGCCACATCGCATGTCAGTTCTTGAGCGTAGGCACTGAAGGCTGATTCCAAGCTACATCTTAGTGTGTGACAAGTGAGCAGCTCTCCCTTGGGCTAGGCAGTGCTGCCATCCTGGTCTTAAGGGTCTCAAAACCCTGGCGGCAAAGGAAACTCAGCTCAGTCTGTGCTCTCTCACACATAGAAAAGGTTGGAGGGGGAGCAGGAGGGACTTCCAGGAGTCAAAGGACACATTGCTACACTGCTCAGTCCCCACACACAGGACATCCCCACCACCAGCTTACAGAGGTCACTCGCTTGATGCTGCCCTGTTGAAGAGGAGCTCGTGCCCTGACAGTGCTGCAAACCCAGGCCACCCCACCCCAAGAGAGGGCAGAAAGGTTGGCTGGCAAGACCCCCGCCTGGGGCAGTGCCAGGCACTGGGGGTGCCAAGCTGTCCCTCAGCACCCAGGAAGACAACATCCCAAAGAACCACAGCCTGAGAGTTTACGGTATGCTGTGCTGAGGTCCCACAGCTCATGGCATCTGTTCTGCCTGTACATCCTAACAGAAATTTGGCCCAAAATAGCAACAGACAGAAATCTACTGTTCTCCAGGCCTGAGAACTTGCATACTGAAGCATCAGACCTGTTTCCCAAGTGTCTAAAGTGTCTAAAGAACAAGGAGATAAAGCAAAATGTAGAAAATTCTCCTGATGCAACACAGAGCAAGAGCACCCTTCACAAGCAGTGCCGCTACCTCACAGTCCTCAGGTCCACCTACTTACTGGCACCTCCACTTCAACTGTTCTGCCCAGCAAGGACTGTAACTCCCTGACCTTTACCTCCAAGAGCTTCTGGTTTATTTTGAATTTAACTCTCTGGGATACAAGTTCTCCACATCTCAGCTGAAGCTACTTTGAAGAACAGTCTACAGAGTAGAGATGCCATCTGTAAGGAGACATTCCTCTCAATCATCTCAATGCTTCCTTGCATTTGTGTTTTCTTACACCATCCCAAGAACGCTCCAGCACAGGAGGGAGAAAGAAGTGCCAAAAAGAAATTCATTGATCCTTCATGCACAAATGCTTGGAGTTCAGCAATGCCAGGTTTGGTTCCCTCCTCAGCTACAGGCATTCTGTAATACACTTGGGTAGCCTTTTTAACCAGCAAGCACCCAAAGTCCTGCCCAGGCACGCTGCAAGTAAAATGCTACTGACAGCACATATGGAGAGGTAGCCCCTTCTTGTCCCAGCTCACAAAGCCCTTCAGTGAGGGGCCAGCTCAGGGAGCAGCGGAGAGACCATCAGCCCCGGAGGCTGGAGGTCCACACTTGTCCAGGGAGGGAGCACACCCCTCTGTCAGAGAATGCCCACGCTGCAAGCACTAATGCCGACTGCAGAGCACCATCTTTGCAGAGTCCCTTTTTCCAAGCAGAGCTGAGACCGCAGAGCACACCAAGCCCCTTCAGACAGCACAGAGGCAGAGCTGCTACGGGTCTCTCCTGGAGTCAAGCTGTTCTCATTCAGGGAACAGATATAGAAGACACCCACCATGTTCGGTAGCCTCCTGGCCCTCCAGCACCGTTTTCACTGGGTCGGCTAGCCAGCAAGCATGCATGTAGCATCAGCTGCACCAAACTATGAGGAGACTCTTGTGCCTGCCTGCCCGACAGGCCTACAGACACCAGTCTCCTCCTCAGATAAAAACATGAAAGTCACACAAGCAAACTCTGGACACAACAGCAGAGCACAGGTCCCAGAGACCCATGTGCTGGCCCACTCTTACTGCACGTACCTGTCAGAAGTCCATACCAACATGGTTTCCACATCTCCTCTTCTTCTGTACCCGGATGAATCACTCATTTTCTGAGCCTTTCATTCAGTAGATGTCTCTGGAGGAACAAGTGTGTAACAAGGTCCAGAAATCCACCCCCACCGATGTCAGACATCTCCCTCTCCCAGCTCAGGGTGGTGGAAAGAGCAGGAGGTAGAGCTGTATCCAGGAAAGGGTTTAGGAGCACTGTCCAGAACTCCTCAGCCCTAATGTCATATGCCACTCAGCAAAGTAGCCAGCAGAGAGCCCGTCTAGAAACCAGAGAGCAGAGAACCCCATCTCCACACACAGTGCACCATGCTCTGGCAGATGTGGGCACAGCTGTACCTATTCAAACACATGTGGCCTGGCAGCCCACAGAGTCACACCTTGCTACAGGGCTCCTGGAGAGGCCACTCTCCTTGAAATTAGAACTCCTGAAGCTTCAAAGAGTCTGTGCCCATAGTGACCCACTCCTTCCTTTGCCTTCTGGATTCAAGACCCTGGTCCTCACTCTCAAAGCACAATGTGGGACTGGCCCAACTCCAATACAGCGACATTATTCTCAGACAGAAATTCTCACCCTTTGGAGCCAGGAGGTAGAACAGTCACTGCGACTGGCCCACAAATCTGTAACCACTTCTCTGAAGAAATCAGGGTAACCACAAACCTCAGCACCTTCATAGTCAGTGCAAGCCTTGCTTCAGTCAGCCTCCCACAACATCACCACACCGTGAACAGAGCACTCTCTCTGCTGTCTGCAGCGGAGGAGAGAAACCTGCCTTCATGCACGCACAGAAGTGCATGCCGGGAAAAGCTCAGATACCCTGGTGAGGGGCGCCCTGCGGGGACTGAGAAAGATAACTGAGAAACAGGGCTTTGCTTGCCCTAAAGCAACAAGCGGAGCAGCATACAAATAAGAGCCATACGCTGTGCATTCCCACACCCCCTGCTCTCATTCCCGCCTAAGCCGGCCAGGGTACAGCAAGGATGCACCACGCGCATATACAGAAGTCAGCGAGAGAGAAAGGCTCTCTCCCCTCTGATCCTCAATTAAGAGACACCTAACACTTAAGTATCATTTTATCTTAAGTATGTTTTAAGTTCAGCCAAAGCAGATGAAACATTTAGGGTTAAAGGTCTCTGCACACAAGACCCAGAGAACTCAAGGCAGCAGCTCACACAAGAATAGCAGCTTTCACAGCACGTCTATAGCAAAGCACTCATGTTTATTCCGGTATCTAGGACTAACTTTAATTCTGCCTTGATGCACACATATAACAAGGCATTAATGTTTCTTAGAAAACCAATACTTCACCTACCTATACACCAAAAAAGTGAAAGTCCCCCATAACTTTGCATCACCCTTGTTCCCGTGTGTAGCACACTGGCACACTGCTAACAATGGAATTCACCTTCAAACATAGCCATTGAGCATAAGTCAAAGAGCAAAACGAAAACCAGAAAGCACATAAAACAACTGAGTTATCTAATTACCTTCATGACTTCTGAAGATAGGCTTAACAGCTCGAAGTTTTTTGAGGGAAACTCAACTATGTCTACATATAAAATATCTGTCACTAGTGCAACAGAGAGAGACCACAATTCTCAACAGTGACTGCTGGCCTGGTAGCTCAAGTCCTTCAAGCAGCTGAAGTCCTGCTTCTGCCTTCTCCTAGGGGAAGGCTGGGGGTCTCACATCCTGGGGAGTTTTAGCAACCCTCAGAGCAGTAAGTGCTGCAGTTCCCGTCCCCCCAGGCACACAGGGACACCTGGTTGCGCTTCCCCTGCCCAGCGTTTGCACGGGCTTTTGGCCTGGGGTCCCTCACACTCATGCCCTTCCCACCTACGTTCCTGTGCAAGAGCTCCCAGTCTTCAATTCAAATACATGCTTTAAGACCACATAAAATACTGAACAAAATAGCCCTGTCCCTCCACTGCCTACCAGTTCTTCCCTTGCAATAACACGCACATTAGCAGGGACATGCAGCTGGTTTGCAGGGCTGGGCTAACACCAGCCTTACCCCAGATACTGCCTCCTTGTACTCTAATGCAAAGCAGGGCTCCATAGATCCCACACTTTTATGGAAACACTCAAATACACTGCAAATTGACATTGGCAAGCGTAACTTTCCCCTGCTGTCAGCACAGTCACCCCAAAAGGAAGCAGTTACCTGCATTTCATCCCAGACTTCCCATAACAACTGAGCCAAACTACAGAAAGAGACAGACAAGCATCAGAAAGCTTTACCAGAAGAGATCTAAACTTAATCTCACCAGTTAAAACACAATTTAAAAAAGCCAAACACAAACAAACAAACCAACCAACCCCAAAACAACGAATGAGATAACGCTACCTATACTAGTGCAATATTAGGGTTGCATAAAGTTCGGACAAAGGCAGGACTGCAGAAGATATGCTGTACCTCCTAGGGGAGATGTTAATATCATCATCAGGCTGCTACTGAGCAGCATCCCTGATAGCAAAACCAGGGCTGGAAAATGTGATGTGCACCGCAGGGCCAAGTCATTGTCACAACACCTGCACTCCTTGATCCATACCCAACGCACCTCTCCAAGCACATTTCCAGTGCCCATATGACAAAGAGGCACTGGGGCTTGGTTCCCACACTTCTCACTTTCTTTTCTGGACTGAAAAGAGCAATTTGCTCCTGTGGGAGCGGGATTTATCCTCACTATAGCCTGGGAATCCCCTAGAGGCAACAGGCTGCAGTACAGAAACAGCATGAACCCCTTAACCTCCAGGCTGCGTTTCCTCCCCAGAGGGAAGGTCCTTGCACAAAGGATGGGTCAAGCGTCGCACTGACCTCCACATTGCCAACACCGCCAAGGCCCCCAGCTCCTCTCTGAACCCTGCGGACAGGCAGGAGCCCTACACCCAGGCACCAAACTCTCCCAGCTTTGAGCTGACTTCCGGAGGAGCTGAATGTGCTCAGGCATCCCCCTGAGCAGAGCCACAACCTTCCCCAGATATCTGTCAGGGACTCAAACATTAAAGCCTGGCCACAGTGTCCCAGGTATTTCCTACTTCTTACGCTGACTGGACACATCCAACATAATAATGCTAAAAATTAATAGCCACATATCAGCAGATTGCTAGGCTGCATACCAGATTTTCCCATATAAGGGAAAGTTGGAGGCATTGTCCTATCACACGGAAAACATATTGCACCAGCCTGAGATATTAGAAAGCAAAATCAGAGTCTCCTCGTGGCACAAGCTGACACCCACACCACGTTTTCCCCTTTCGCCGACGGTTTGGTCAGCTTTCCCCTTTTGCTCACGGTTTGGTCAGCTTTCCCCAGCTCTGTTATTTCCACGGGGGCTCGTGCCTGAGGATCCCTGGAGGCTGGCTGGGACAGGCACTAACCAGCACAGCCTCTGCACCATGCTGCTACGCAGGGACCCTGCACTTTCTTGGAGAATTTTGGTCCCACCACCACCATGCAAGCACTGACATTGCCACCGTTCCCACGGTGAAGTGTAACTCTGTTTTCATGGGTTTTTAGGGTGCCAAGAACCCATCACACAGACCATGCACACTGTCACCAACACTGCCTGCAGCAAACATTGCTACTCGACTGCATATAGACCATTCACCCTGACCATCTTCTCCCCCCTTTACAGAGCTTACTGGCACCCAGCAACAGCTCTGCCTCTGCTTTCACAGACCGGGGCGAAGTCGCCAACACCAGAGGTTGACTCCACTGTCTCAAACAGGAAACTGGGGATGAAGGAGGAGAAATGCTCTCACTGCTGCTTACAGAAGCAATGAGAACAATCCCTGCCAGCTCCCCTGAAGCCCAGTAAGACATGCAACCACCATGCTTGCCAGTGTCTCTTGAAGACTATTTCAGAGAAGCCTCCCTACACACACCTGCTTTCCAGACCCAACACACTGAGTCCCCATTCCCGCACCAAGGGCTCACTCGCAGTGCCAGGCAGATCAACCCCATCCCCTCCTTTGCAAAGGCACACTCTTCTTGCACACTGATGTGCACAATACCAGCTCTTATCTCCGCAAACCTGAGACAGGCCAGGACACCACAGCTTCATGCAAAAAACAAAGGCCTGCTATGGCAGCCAAGCTCTCAGCCTTGCCATATCAGAAAAACAAGTTCACTTTTACAGGTGGATAATACAAAGTGTATCACTTTAATGATTTGTGTGTGTTTGGAGAAGCTCTTGAGAAAATACTAAAGATCTCTCAAGGAAGACTAAATCTTAATAATTATTGAGATTACACTTCTAGAGGCAGGGGGAAAGGCAGAGACTTGCCTCCTGTTAAAGAAAGATGGTAAAAAGCAGTCAGGAAAACAAGACATTCCCCTAAGAGCCTCCGGCACCAAGCCACACTGACCATTGGAGCTAACACTGGCATATCCAGGGCCAGCTGCTTGAAGACCAGCAGCCACTCTCCCCTAATGCCAACACACAGGACAACGGAGGGAGAGATAAATTCAAGCCATTAAAAAGGCATATACTACCAAACCAGACAGCAGCGCTCAGAACACCGCAGTGGGAGATGCTGAGAGCACCTTCTGCAAAGAGATGCACATTATTCACCCCATGCAACAATCGAGAAACAGCACAAGAGCTGCCTTAGTTTCACAGATTCACCCAGGCTCATTTTTAACACATCTGTACGATCCCGCAGCAAGGGCTGCAACTGCCTTCTCAGCAACACGGCAATAACCAACGGTTCTGCGTGAAGGAATGGGACAAAGGGCAGAAATAAGCAGCCACAGCTGCGGGATGGGCTTCGAACTTCACGAAAGTGCAAATGAACCAAGATCAGTCTTTCTCCAAGTCCTCTCATTGACTTCAGCATTTCTCTGAAGAATAACAACACATACTTTTAGTTCTGCCGTACAAGGTACACGCAGACATTTTGACAGGATGCAACTCTAGCAGTTATCGTGCCTCACAGCTTGAGGCACTCAAGGGGCAACATTCAATCAGCTTCACCCCACCACTGCTGCTCGCTTCCCATCTCCGCAGCGAAGGAAACTCAGCAGTACGTCCAACGCTCCTGAAGGACCTGCAAGCCTAGGCAGCTGTACCAATTCGGAGACAATGGGCAGAATTATCTTTCCAAAAGCAAACAGACAACAACATTAAGCTTTGTAGTGGAAGAGAAGTCAATTTTCCACAACAAGTGGGAAAGGAACCCAATGGCAGCCCTGAACAAAACCGACCCAGTTGGAGGCCAGAAGCTTCGAGAGAAACAACCTATTTACTCCACAACAATTTACTCCCAGAGTGAAAATATGCTGTTACTGCTTCATACTTGAACAGCTAGACCAAAACAACAACTTATCTGCAAAGCAGCACAGCCGAGCTCCCGCATCAATGAAGTAAACAAAGGGCGATAGTAGGTACAGCGGCACATATTCCCATGCCATCACCTGAACAGGGCCCAAAAGCAACAGCAACGCTTCACAGCAGGGAAAATACTCGCAGAGCCCAGTGTTCCCTCTCCTCCAGCAACACCCTAATCCCACGGACTCCACACCAGTTAAAAAGATACAGGCAGCATCAGCTGCCAAATATCTGTAGCCCTGCAAGTGAAGGGGTCAGGGATAAACATCTAACAACTACAACATCTGTCTGCCCACGAGGAGCTCTCTGCCAGGGAGGCCAGTGACTGCTGAGGGGTGCTGGACACTTCTGCATGGACCTACAGGACACTTTGCAAAACCACAGCAAACCATCTCCACCCTCTCCCCTCATCTCAACCCCAAAAAGCATTTGCTGCATTTTCCAAGCAGAAGGTAAACAAAAAAGCCCGAGCTTTTGGCTAAAAGCATCCCAACTCACTGAAAAAATAAACCAAGCAGAATTCATAGCAAAACTACTGAAAAGCTCTACCACACACAACAGACCAAACAGAACCAGCTCTCCATGTGCTGAGCCAGCCTGCCCGGCCTCCGCGGTCCCCGACTTCACTGTGAGTTCAGCGTAGTTATCAGGAAGGCAAATCGATAAACAGAAAACCTAAGCAGCTCCAAGCCGGGCGCACACACTAGGCAGCAACACTAGCAGACGATTTCTCTTCATCTTTCCCTATTCCATCTGTGCGCGTTTCTCTCACAGCGTTTACCCTACAAACCTCATTGATCAAGACTAAAATCCACCTCAATCGCCAGAGCAAGTCACGGTAAGAGAAGGGAGAAGCCCGTAACGCGGCACCAGACCACAGCGGACGCGAGGCTGCGCAGGGCGACTACGGCGAAATGACTGCAGCGCCAACGAGATGCGACTCCAACGTGACTGCGATGCCTCTCTGTTGTGACATGGCTGCAATGTCACAACACATCCACGTCTGCTCCGCGCACAGCGGCCGAAGCGGCCGGATCCGCTGGCGGCAGGGACGAGCCCGTCGCCCGGAGCCCAGGGGCGGCCCTTTAACCGACCCCCCCCTCACCGCACCGGGTGCCCTTGCTCGGCAGGGGCCGGGCGGCAGGAAACCCGCGCCCCGGGGCCTCCAGCCCGCAAAGGGACCAGCTTCACCCCCGCCCGCGAAGTTTAAAGACTTAATTATTGATTTTCCCGAGCACTGGGGCCGGAACGACGGCGGAAAGCTGCGCCCCGCGGGCAGGCTCCCGGCACTCCGCAGCCCTCCCGCCGCTGCGGCCGCGCAGCTCGGTGCGGGGCCGGGGACCTCGCTCCCCCCTTCCCGGCCGGGAGGAGCCTCCGCGCAGCGTCGGGGGGAGCCCGCCCCGCCTCCGCCCCAGGCCCCCCGCACGCCCCGGGGCCGCCGAGGCT
>VZTO01025421.1:131008-223742 GCA_013400615.1 Syrrhaptes paradoxus
CGGCCCCGCCGCCGCCCCCCGCCCCGCCGCTGCCGCCCCGGACCGCGCCGGGCGGGCGAACCCAAAAGTTCGGGGCAGAACTTACCTAAAATGGCTCCTCGGCCGCCCAAATACAAACAGCTATTATTTGGTGAAGTTTAGCCCAGCACCCTGCAAGGACACCCTAACCTCACCCGGGCACGCCCCCGCCCCGCGTCCATTGGCTGCCCGCCGCCGCGCGCCGGCGTCCATTGGCAGGCCGGCCCGTCAGCCGCACGGCTCCCGCGCCAAGCTTGGCTGCAGCGCGCCCGCCGCTCGCTCCATTGTGCTCCTGTTTGCACCGATGAGAGCGCGGCGGCGATTGGCCGCGCCGCCGCCCCCGCGCACCNCCCGCGCTCTCCACGTCCGCGCCCGCCGCTCGTTCCCCGGATGTGAACCGGCCGGGCCCGCCCCGCTCCCGGCCCCGAGCCCCGGCCCCCGAGGGCCTCAGCGGGCACCGCCGCCTCTTGCCAGGCTGAGCGGGGCCTGCGGGGAGACCGAGCGTGTCCCCGGCCCGGAGCCTCGCTGCGCTCAGGCGCAGGCGCCGAGTGGTCGCCGGAGGCCTCGAGAGGTGCGAAGGCGCCCGGGGCCGCCGCGCTGAGACAGGCCGGAACCGCGCGGGGGAGGCCCCGGGAGCCGGCGGCCTGAGCGGGGGCAGTGCTGCTGCGGGGGGCCCGGGCGGGGGCAGGCTCGGGGTAAGCCGCCTGTCCGGAGAGAGCCTCGGTGGGAGCAGCCTGGCAAGGCCCGGCTCTGGCACGGGCTGAGGGGAGGCAGGCCTGCCCCGGGCGTGCTCTGGCGGCATTCCTCACAGCCAGACCTTCTCGGGGTGCCAGTGCCGGTCACCCGGCAGCAGCCGCAGTCCCTCCTCCAGCGCAGCAGCCAGGCCAGTGGCCCCCTTCCCCGGGTGGCCGGCAGTGCCAGCGCCTGCCCTTTCTGCCTGCAAAGGCGTGAGCCGCTCGGCTAGCGGGGAAGAAGAACAGAGCTGGGAGCCTGGAGTCACTCTGTCTTGATGCAGAGATGCTCTGAGCAAGTTAGCTCTGGCACCAGCAGGGAACTCTGCTAGAGCTAATTAGCTCTGCTGAGACTCGGGGCTGATTAACCGAGTGCAGTGAAGTCCTCAAGCAGCCATCCCACTTGCCGGGCCCCAGAGGGATGGTGGCACAGCCCTGCCCGGCACCTTCTCAAGTCCTGGTTTGTTCAGCACCAGCGGGCGCTGGTACCCTGCGCTGGCTCCCTGGCACGTTCCCTTTACACCACCTGGCTTTCCCCGAGTGCTGTCCTCTTGGCTATGCCGCTCCTTGGTGGGTCCTGGAGGGCTCCTGGGCAGAGAGCAGGCAGCACTACTGGACAGTGCTGGTGTGCTCTGGAGGTACCTGTCACTGCACATGTGTAGATCAAACACAGAGGACACAGCCAAGGGATGCAGGTTTATCCTGGAGCTAAACTCGCCCTGTTCCACGCCTCCTCCAGGTCCCCTGCACAGACCAGTATACTGTGCTTTTCCCAGCAAGGCAGGGCTTCCTTCTCTGCAGCATTCCCCTTTACCCTTTCTCACTTGCTCCAACCTACGTCTTCACAGTCCGCCCTTTTTCCTCCTTCAGCCTGGCTCCTTGTCCATGGAGGGCACTAGTGGACACCTGTCCCCCAGGTTCAGATTCTTTTTCACCTTATAGAAGGTTTACATGTGAAGTATTCCTCTGCAGTGCCCTCCCCTTTCCCTAGTCCTGCCTACTCCTTCTCTAGCCACCAGGCATGCCTGTACCTGATCTTTTCGTTTTCATTCTGCACTGGTCAACCTTTGGCCAACCAACACCATCCTTTGCTATATTCTGTCTGTCTCCGGAGCACCACCTTGGCCTCTGTATGAAGAGTGTCTGTAAAGGTGGAGTTAATTGGTACTTTATGACCAGAAAACCAAAGCAGCTTCTTTTCCAATTAACCACTCTTTGGTCAGTTGGTCTCAAAAGAATACTTCGGGGTGGTTACGCAGCTCATTGCTGTACATGCAAAATGGGACAGTGGTTAGGAAACATTAAAGCAGCAAGACACAAGCTCCCTCCTGGGTGAGGATTCATCTGGCAAATATCATTTGTGAAGACATTTTAACACCTTTGTTAGAGAATTGCAGAAGTGTTGGTGGGAAGGGAGCACAGGAAGCTGTGTTAGAAATTTGCAGAGGTCCTTTACTGTCACAGCATCGGTGACCAACACAAGGTATCAGCCATGGCTCTGCCTGCCTGAGCCTTAACAGCTTCCACAGCTAGAGGTTCCCCCACCATTCTGGTGACTGCACCATCCTCCCAAGAAAAGGGTTTTCCTAACATCCCACCTGAACTTTCAGGACTCTGGGGTTTTTGCTCCTTAATGTAACACCAGGCACTGCCAAGAAGGATTTTACTCCATCACCCTTGTAACTGCCTTTCCAGTACTTGCAGGCTGCTGTTAGATCAGCTCCTGAGTACCTCTTCACCATCAGAAACCAGCTCAGCTCCTCCACCTGGATTGAAGAACCCTGTGCCCATCCTGGTCATCCGTCACTGATGCCTCTCTGGCTTCTCAGTTTTGTGGCCCCAAAATTGGACACAGTAAGGACAGAACGTATGATTTTATAATGGAAACTCATCTACCAATCCAGCCTTAATCCAGGCCACATCTGTTTTATTATTTATGGAGAGGGATTGCTGTGTTTTGAACAAGGTGATTTAGAGAAATGTCCCAGTGTCAGTATTTCACTGTGCTAGTGACACCCAGACAGGACTGAGTGGGGCACCCAAATTGGGACCATTCCCACCTGGTCCCCTTACAAAGCCAGTGTGAGCTCTGATGTTGGGTGGCCCCAGCACCCTTTGACACCAGTACTGGAACTGCTCTCAGCCTCTCTGGAAAGAATATCAGAGCTCGGATATTCCCAAATCCTCCTGGGTGCAGGATGTAACCCCTGTGAGTGCAGGATGCTCAGCTGAACAGAGCTGGGGTCAGGCATCACCAGGAGCACAACATTACTGCCAGCAGCCGTCCTTGGGCACAGTCTTTGGGATCAGCACCTTCTGATCTGATGTGAAAAGAAAAAAAAAGTTTTGGCCTTGTGGATTGTGATGGTCTCCCTGTGCAAACTCCTCTGGGCTCAGGACACCCCCAAACCTCGCTGCCTGTGGGGAACCTGTCTCCTCCTGGGGAGCACGGCCAGCTCTGCACCGGGGTGCATGGAGGGGCCATCGTTACCTGCATCATTACCTGCGATGTGCTGGGTGGAGGCTACCGTGTGCATGAACATCCACCGTGGCCCTGACATGCCCCACCTGAAGGAGAAATGCGTTACTGTGACATACTCACCTTGAAACCAATGTTAATGGGAATCAGGAAAAGCAAAATGCAAATGAAGGTGGTTACTCCCAGCATCTCAGCTAGGCAACAGCAAGAAATGCAAAAAAAAAAAAGCAATGAGAATATTAAAGAAATAATACACTTTCACAGAACGTCAGTGGGAAAGGCGGAGGCTGATCTACAGCCGACTCATGCTGGGACGTCAGCTCTTTGAGTACCTGTGCCTTCAGTGTCCCTGAACTGCGAGAAGAAGCGACATTTGGGGCCTGGTGGTGCCCAGGACATGCTCCTCCTTTCAGAGAGGACCTGAGGACTCCCGAGATCTGCAGGGAGTTGGGCGCAGGCTTCTGGGCTGTGTCCCAGGGTTGGTGGTTGTGACCTGAGTCATATTCCTTGTGTGACTGGGGCAGTGACTTTGCTCCCACCAGCACCAGCACCGCACCAGCACCCACCACCCCACAACCGCCTGCAGGCACTGGGCACAACTCTGCGCCTGGGTGTGTGAAGAGCAGTGAGGTCGGAGCTTGCCACCAGGGATGGTGACCTCAGACATTGCTTACCACTCTTGCAAACGTCACTGACTTATCCAAGATGCAGATGTTGCAGCAGAAGGTGCAGCCTCCCCACCCAGGAGCGCCCAGGCTGAGCCGCAGCCCAGTGCTGTGCCGTGCGGCAGGCTAGTGCCGACTGTGCTGCTTCTGGACAGGAACCCCAGAGATTTCCAATGCCTGATTAATATTCAGCGGCAGTACAGATTACCCAGGCACAGCTCGGTGCTGCAGCGTGTTCGGCTGGGTAGCTGTGTGCTCAGCTGGCACACCGCAGGTCTGTGCAGCCCTTGGGCAGCCACGGACACCACGCTGGGCATGCTGCTGCCACAGGGACAGGCACTGGCTGCCATGGGGACAGCTTCGGCAGCGGGAAAGAAGGAGTCCCTTGAGGCTGAAGAAATGCCAAGTGTTTCCAGGCTAAACTTGTCCTCTTGCAAAGAGGGATGCTCTGGTGCTGCCTGCAAGAGACATGCCTGCCAGGGTGCTGCTGAGCCCGAGGTGCTGGGGTTTCTGCCCGTCTCGCAGGCAGGGGCAGGCAGAGCGAGCGTGGTTTCCCTCTCGCTGATGTGCCACCCTGTCACACAAGCCCAGGGAGATCCAGACTTTTCTCCATGGTGACTGCCCTCACCCAGGAACAGGGTAGCCAGTCCACAAGTTTTGGAAGCAGCCTGAAGAGGCCATCAGAAGAGCAATTAACTGCAGTTAGCTGTGCAGGTTTTTTGGGTACAGGGACTCAGGGCTTCGTCCACCTCAGTAGATTAGTCTCAACTGCTGATGCAATAGCCCTTTGCTTGTTGTGGCCATCTGTACAACATCAGAGGGGTTCTTCACTTGCCTGTTTTTGGGTAGGTTGGTGTGTCTCCAATGGTTATCTGTGGCTTCCTTACAATCCAGTGGTTTTGCTGGGGCTCTGGAGCTTTTACACGCAGAATAGTCTTCCCAGGCTGTTGTGGACATTCATCCCAGCATAAGGAGAGTGAAGGATCCCCCAGCTCCTCTCTGCCATGCATCCTCCTGTGCCAAGGGCTTGGCCACACAGGGATGGGTCAAAGCTGGAGGGGATGCTCAGCTCCCATCACCACCAAGTTGCTCTGTCCAACCTCCATCCAGGCTCTCCAGATGGAGGTCAGCAGGAACTGAGGACCAAGAGCCTCAGTTCTCCCACCCCTCTTTGGTGATCCATTTGTAAAGCAAGGCAGAGGGGTACGTTTGTCTAGAAGCTGTCTGGAAGTTGCCCTGCAGATTTTATAGTGGACCTTAGACTGAGATATGTAAAGCCCTGTCAGATGCACATCAGCAGACAGCTCTGGCTATAGTGTATCCTTCTTCTCTAGAAGCAAATTTCAAGACACATTGCTTGTGCAGATACAAACCTGGACAAAACCACCAGGGTTATTGCCCTGGAGTCATTGGCGTGAACAGACCACGTTCTGGCCATGGCGAGGGGTCGCGGCCAGCCTGGGCACGCTGCACCTGGCAGTCAGGACAGCTCAAGCATCCTCAGGCATCTTCCCATACATGCCACAAGCGTGACCAGAGTGTTGATCTGTCACTTCAAGCCAGAGTTCAACTGTGATGGGGCTGTTGGGCTGTTTGGCCTCTGCTCTTCTACCTCCAACGGTTCAGCCATTGACAGGGGGCTTAATATGAGCCGTGGGGTTTGTGCACGTACTCCAGTACATGAGCCTTGCGTCTGTGAACCAGATACCGTGCAGAACCATCTCAGGGAGCTGGAGACCCACTTGGTCTCTGGCCTGGGGTTCAAAGGGGGATTTCAGGAGCAATTGCCAGAGATCGTATAACATCACACCTTTTAGAGCAAAACTTACTGCGTCTGTCTCTCCCCTAGAACAAGCCCCCTTAGGTTGATTCAGGAATGTCACAAAAGTTATTTTGATTTTGCGAAGATTTGCACTGCCTGAAGCAAAGATGCTTTGGGAAACACTTTGGCTAAACCCATCTCTGCCTGCATACACCATCTCATGCACTTGATATTCTCTAATGCTGAGGATTCGAAGGCTGGAGCTTTGGAAAAGGTGCTCCAAAGTTGTGCGCTGGCATCAGAGACAGGGGGTGACATCCATGGGACCACAGCCCAGTGTAAGGCGCAGGGAGAACTGCCTGAGACCCGCCGCCCGCCAAGGCTTGACCAGGGCTTTGCAGACAGGCTGCAGGAAGATTTACCAGCCCTAGCTGCTGATGCTCTTACATCCCCAGAGCAGGTGCCTACTTGCTGCTTGTGCTGGTGGCCCTCCCCCATGCACAAGTCCGTCAGCTGCAGCCACTGGTCCTCTTCAGCATCTGGAGAGTGAGGGCCATGTCGGGGGCAGGAGCCGGGAAGCGGAGATGGAGGCCGTAGAGTCACACCAGCAGTAAAAGCATTTGTGTTTACAAAGGGCTTTGGGGAGGATTCTGCCTGGGAGCAGTTGATGCTGGGCAGTGACACCCAAGCAGCCTGGGCAAGGGGGACATGCAGGTCCAGCCACCAAGTCCCGCTGGGGATGGGGGTGTCAGCCCAGTTCCTGCCATGCTGCAAAGCGGGTGAGAAGCAGAGCTCACCAGCCGAGTGCCTCTGGGTGAGGGAGCAAACCAGAAGGGGGCTGGAGCTGCCCCGGCGAGCTGCCAGCTGCATGCACGGCAAGCAGGCAGGTAACTCCCTTTCTGCTGGCTGTGGCCACGGTTGGGTCCCAGCCAGATCCAGCACAGCAGGAAGGAGAGAGAGTGACTCCGATGCAGCAGCACGTGTCCTTCCCTTCCCAGCTGTTGGAGCACACCTATGCCCTGGTGAAATACAGAGCCTGCAGGCAGCCGGAGGGGAAGGAACAGACTTTTAAAGACCCTGCGCAGCCTGTAAGAATGCATGAGTAATTAACCAGGGTTAGCACTAAGGCAGAATTCCGCATCTGAAATACCAGTGTGGCAGGCTAAGGCAGGCTGACTTTCCCGTGCAAGGTCTGAGGAGCAGCTCTGAGCCCAGGTGAGGTGCTTGGCCACCCACGGGCACTGCAGGAACCCCAGCTCCAGGAGTCACCCTGGGCTGACGCTTGTTGACACTCCTGTACGGCAGGCACCCTTCGCTGGAGCCAACAGCAGGGAGGTGGCGGGCTCCTCGGTGGGCAGCTGGAGCGGTGGCCGAGCTGTGCGTGGGATCGGAGACATCCCATGCCAGCCGTCGCTTGGCCCTGGCTCTGCTTGTTGCCTGCGGGGTTATCCTGCCCATGCTCCCGCGGCTGGACTGCGGGAGGAGCAGCCAACCTCCGGCCTGCACAGGGGAGCTCAGGAACCCTGGTGTGTCCTCAGCCTCGGCCTGGGGAGCTTATAAGGCAGGCTTCAGCTGGAAACACCCTGTTCAAGGATAGAAGTTTCCTTGGATGTGGTTATTTGAGGAAATTCCCCTGCCCTCAGGAGCGTCTATCAAATAAATTGCATGATTGCTGTTGTAAATTTTCCTGTGGGATTATCTGGGATTATTAAGTGGTTTCCTGGGCTTTACTGCAGCAGATGAGTGATGGCAGAGGAGATGGGGTTCTCCCAGAATCTGGGAATTTCCTGAACAGTGCCCTGTGCCATCATGGTGCCGAGCTACTGTACACGGGGCCATCACTCGCCCTGGCCCTGTACCGAGCCCTCTGCTTTGTTGTGGGTATAAACCTAGGGACTGTCTAACACTACACCCTGCTCATGGTGCAGGTATAACTGGTGATGGATCATGCAGCAAGGACCTGGGAGCCACCTCCTCCCCAGGTCCCCTGTGCCCTGGGGCTGTCCCATGAGGTGTGAGCATGTCCCCAGGATGCAGTATGACAGCCTGCCTTATCCCACAGACAGTACAGGGCACAAATTACACACAAAACTTCATGTCTATGGAGAACTTAGCCTTAATCTTCTTCTACTGCTGCTCTTCTGAAGCTGCAGTCCCGGGCTGGGAAGAAAAGGACAGAGCAGGCAGCTGTGATGTGTCTGTGAAATACTGGGGCCTGAGCAGCGAGGCCCTGAACCAAAGCTGACCTCTAGATGAACCTCACAACCTCACAATAGATCTGATATGTATAGTATTGATCACCTCTGCAATGTATTACCTTATGAATATCTGCCACTTTATGAAAGTTTTGTTATAATGCTTATAGAGCTTTGCTGGGTAAGGTCAGCCAGCAGAAAGATACTAATTGTGTAACAGTAGCCAAAACTAAAAACAGATATACCCTGTCACCACAGATGGCAAAGGAATGTGGCAAGTGTGGCAAGTCATAACAAGCTTTGTTGAGGGATACATAATCAAGATTAGCAGATTCTTTTGTTCACAGAATCACAGACCCACAGAATGTTAGGGATTGGAAGGGACCTCGAAAGATCATCCAGTCCAATCCCCCTGCCGGAGCAGGAACACCCAGATCAGATCACACAGGAACGCATCCAGGCGGGCTTTGAATGTCTCCAGAGAAGGAGACTCCACCACCTCTCTGGGCAGCCTGTTCCAGTGCTCTGTCACCCTCACTGGAAAGAAGTTTTTTCTCATGTTCAAGTGGAACCTCCTGTGTTCCAGCTTGAACCCATTGCCCCTTGTCCTATCACTGGATGTCACAGAGAAGAGCCTGGCTCCATCCTCCTGACACTCACCCTTCACATATTTATAAACATTAATTAGGTCACCCCTCAGTCTCCTCTTTTCCAAGCTGAAGAGACCCAGCTCCCTCAGCCTTTCCTCATAAGGGAGGTGCTCCATTCCCTTCATCATCTTTGTGGCTCTGCGCTGGACTCTCTCCAGCAGTTCCCTGTCCTTCTTGAACTGAGGGGCAAAGAATCGGGAGGGACGCACATGGAGCGGTGAGGGAGGAAGGGGACACCCGCCTAGCCAGCCAGATCAGCCGAATCAACCCTGGTGACCAATGGGGTGACAGATATCGCAGCCAGATCGCCCTCACATCCAAATTGTTATGCGCCGCCCGGGAATCGAACCCAGGTCGCAAGAATGGGAATCTTGCATGATACCACTACACCAGCGGCGCTGTGTTCTTGTTCTTGTTATCTCCCCTCTCCTGCCCCAGCCAGGCTCAAGACAGACATTAACAAGGAGAAAACCACACCAGATGTTTTTTGCAGTTTAAGATAAAAAGTTGTTTATTCAACTGTATAAAAGTGGGGAATGTTTGCAGGGAAATTTGGAAGCCTCATCTATACCGTGGACACACTGTATAGAGATTTCCCCATTGCCGGGAAGGGTTCTCCAAATCCTTGCTGCAACCAGACTCCCCAGCGACTGCGGATCTGGATGACAGTGACGTATTAATAGGGCAATTGGTGATGTATCTTTCTTAATCACTATCGCTAACTCTATGTAGTAATGGTTAGGTGCATTACCTTACTTTCTGCTTGCTATAGTAGTTTACTTATTGTTTTGCTGCTTTACCTTATCTCGCTTTAATTTATTTTCACTGTATCACTTCTTTAGTTTGGTGCCTGTGTCCTTTGTGCTAACCCCATCAATTGTCAAAACAGTCTGCCACCCTTGCTGTGCAGACCCCACATGGCACTGCCATGGCACACCATGGTGGCAGGAGCTGTCGTCATCATCTGGTCAAACCGAACCCCAGGGCCATCCCGTGGGCAGCAGCTTTAGCTGGGAGGAGAAAGATTTGCCATCAGGGGTTTCCCTGTGCTCTCGGTAAGATCCCTGGGACTTACTTTCTGCTGAACTTTTGAGGCTCCTCTTGCTTCAGAGCTGCCAGCTCACAGGTGCTTCTAATCACTCCTCCAGTTAACGAGAGTGAAAAGTGCTTAACATGCTGCTCATCATTAGCCAGGTCCCTGACCATCCATCACCCATCTCCCACGTGAGCTCTGCTCATCCTCTGCGTGCAGCTGAAACAGAGCCACCAGCCACAACCGCCCTTGGACAGAGACAACAGAAATAATTCCACAAACTGAAATTACACAGCCCTCAGCTCTTTAAACACTGTTTGTCTCCCGGCACATCTTCCTCTCACTGACTCCAACCGATTTTGCTTCCAGGCAGGTTCCCTCACTGGGTTTCTCTTCCCCCAGGCTCCTCTTGAGCACCCAGCATGACGGGGGTCTGCTGCCCACATGAGCTTCATCTGCTTTGCTTTACCCCAAAAGTCCATTCCTGTCACTTCTCCAGCCCTGGCTTCACTGTCAGTTCCCAGGAGAAGCTGGTGTGATGCCCAGTGCCCAGCACCTCCCTGTGTGGCTCTGTGGGGTGATGCTGGTGTTGCCATGGTCCCTACATCCCTTTGGGTCTCCAGGGGTTGTTCTCAGGGCTTGCCCGGTTGTTCTGCCCTTCCTTCTGCACAGGCCATGAAGCCACCAGCCCCGTGCTTTAAGGGTTTTCCATACGCTTGTACCCAGAAATGGTGAAATCCCAGCAATGAGGGAACCTTTGGGACCAGCTGATGCCAATAACAGCTGATGTCTGGCAGCCAGCTCTCCCAGAAACCTTGGCAATGGAGACTCCAGCCCCTTTCCCCTCATGACTGGGAAGAATTTTCCCAGTGCCTACCTTGAATTTCCCTGTGATAATTCAAGCCTACTTGTCCTTGTGTTATCTAGCATGGGCAGATTAATCCTTTCCTCGTTGCAGGAATCATTCACACTCCTGCACTGCTGCCGCAGCCCCCTCTGCTCTCTCCTACCAATTAAGCAGTCCCACGTTTTGCTGGTTTTTCTCGCTGGTCATGTTTTCCAGGTCTCTGACATCCTTCCCTGGATCCACTCCAACTGGCCCAAAGGGCAATGTCCAGACATGACTGCCTTCTCCTGCCACTGATCCCGGTGCCGGGGAGAACGGCAGAGCCGGCCAGCTTCATCATCTCCAGAGCCCTCCTGGTTATGCATCCCGGTGTCGTGTTTACCCCCTTTGTGCTCTTAGCCCCCTGCTCTGCTGCAGTTTATTGGAATGTCAAGTCCTTCCCCCCAGAATTACTCCCTTGCTTCTTGCTCCTTGTTTCTGGTTTATACGATGGGCGGGTTGTGCTGAGATGCTGCCGCCCTTGGGCTGTGCTGGGCAGAGTCTGGCTCCCCCAGCCTGTTTGTCTGTCGGTGAGGGTGGTGTGGAGGGAGAGTTCAGGGTTAGGAATCGGCCTTCCAACATCATTCCTGTCTTCCTATTTTGTCTGCAAGTCCCGTTATCTCACCCGCTGGCAGCTGCAGCCCGGCGGCGGTTATCTGAGCTGGGACCAGCACTTGTTCCAGTGCAGGGTTAGCCTGAATGTGACCTGCGACTTGATTCTAAGCTTCTTTTATGAACCTGTGTCAAAAGTCTTCCGGACATCATGATATACACACTGCCTTTCCCGTTCTTCTGTCAAAGGAGAAAATCAGATTGGGTTTGCCATGGGTTGCCCATGAGAAGTCAGTGGCTGCTCCTCCGCGTGGGGCTGCTTCGCCGCTTGTCCTGGTGTTTCCCAGCGGACTGAAGCTGTGCTGAGCACTCTGGTTTTCTCTTCTTTTTAAAGAGCATCACAGCATTACCCTTCTGCTGCCCCAGCCCCCCTGATTTCGGCTATACCCCCTCCTGCTTCAGGCTCTCCTGTTGCCCACTGTGCCTGCATCTGCAGCGAGGGCTGCCCCGCCGGGCCTGCCTGCACCGCTCAGTCTCGCCGAGCTCCCAGCCCTGCTCCAGGAGGACCCGTTGCCCTTTCATCGGTACTAATTGCACACCCCGGCTGATCCAGGCTGATGCACTGAGGCAGTGAATGCCCCCAGCACTGCAGTGTCCTGGTCAAGGGCTTCTGCAGCATCAGCTGCAGCTGTGCATGTCCCCTTCCTCTGCACACACTCTCAATGCCTTGCTTGCTGAATCCTTTCTTTTTCCCTTTGGCCTTCTTGATTTTGCATTCCAAGCTGATGCATTTACATTCAAACCTGCCTGCCTGTTTCCCGGTAGCTCCCCAGCCACCTGGTCCAGGGCCCGTAGACTGGGACAGTGTGGGATGCTCTCCGTCTTGCCCTGGCCTTTGGCAGGGTCTCCTGTAGCCTCCTCTCCATGGGCAGACATGGCCAATAGCGGGAAGTCGGAGAGGGCTGGAGCACGGGGCACTTGGGGCGCACAGGGGCAGAACAAGACCCAACGAGCTCAGGGAATGTGATATAAGGATGAGACTTTCCCCATGAGGGTGGCCAGCCCCTGACCCAGGGCTCACGGAGGCTCTCTGTTTGTGAAGGTGTTTGAACTGTACCTGACCAAAGCCCTGAGCACCCTGGTGTAACCGCCCTGCGTGGAGCAGCACGTTGGACCAGCCATGCCCAGAAGTCCCTCTTGTTGGTCCAAGCTCTGGCTCTTTCCCTCTGCAAGACAAGGAACTCCTTCACATCCCAGCTGCATTCATCCTGCTTACCTCTCCTGCCCTCTGCATCCACATCCTGGGGGTCAGAAGCAAAGCTGAGCCTTTCTCTTCTACTCACCTCTTCCTGAACAGCCTCACTTTCAGTGCCTTGGGAGTGTTTGCTGGACAGTCTGTTCCCGCTGTCCTGGTTCCACACTGGCCACTCAGGTAGGGACATCCTCCACCGACACGACATCCTGGGGCTTTGGGCGAGCCTGACAATTGCTCACCAAAAGTCCCTGGGGGTGTGGTGCAGCCACCCAGCAGCGTGGCACCAGGTTCTCCCTGGGTTGCAATCTGAACATGTCCAGCCTTATTACACAGAGCAGCACATTCCTCCTTCATCCCCTGCCTGTCTTTCCAGAAAGCTGCATCCTTCCATATTAATATTCCAGTCGTGTGGCCGAGCCCACCAAGCCTTTGTTATGCCAATTAAATCATAATCTTGATCACACATTCCAGCTCCTTTCGTTTACGCCTCCCAAGTGCCTGCTGAGGCAGGCGTGCAGTGGGCTGACCCCTGTCCTCCTCCACATCCGAGGGTTGCGCTGGAAATGTCACCTCCGGGGTCACCTGCGGCTTCTTGGCGCTGAGGACGTGGGGCTGTGGACATGGGGCTGCAAGCCCGTCTGTGCGGCAGAGCCCAAGCTGGGCAGCGCTGAGGCTGGCGAGGCTGCTGCGGTGCCGGGGGGTGCAGCGGGGGTGGCAGGGGAGGAAAGCAGAAGGATGGGCAGCGGGCATCCGTGCTGGGCTCTGAAACATCATCTGGCTCTGGGAAGGAGCCCCCAGCAGCGCTGGGGGCAGGTGCTGGGCAGGGGTGACACTGCCGGGGGCACCCCACGCAGGTGTCACAGCAAGGGGCCAGTGGGAGGGACAGGACCCCCGGACCCCTTTGTGCTGGGTGCAGAGTCCATAATGGTGCAAGAAAAGGCTCTGTGGGAGTGTGCTTGGGAATACACGTGTGTGTATATTGTGCACACACGTATGTGTATGTGCATTTATGTGTGCATGACAGGAGCATCCATCTTGGTCTGCAGCAGACTCCCAGCCCAGCATTGCAGCAGGGAAGAGCCCAGTTTGGGTTATTCCAGCTGCAAGGCAACCCTTGGGCATTGTAACTATCTGGTATAAATCCAAGCTCTGGACACGCTTCCCTGGGACGCAAGATCTCTCCCAGAGCCTCATGCTTTATCAGCAACACCGGCTTGGAAAACAGCCCCCTGCAGCCCTGCCTGGAGCCACCCCAGGTCCTAGGTATGAGGCAGGGCCCTGCTCAGGGTCTCCATCACCCAGAGGCAAGGTGTCTCTCAGCAGAGCCCAGGGAAATCAACAGTGTGAAGGCAAACCAGCTCATTAAACAACATCAGTGCAAATGCAAGGAGCACTCCTGGCCTCCCGCTGCACCTGTGTGATTGCTTGCTGGGTCTGGCCAGAGACAAACCCACCTGCCAGGCGAGCAGCAGCAGGGACACATTTGCTGGGCTCCCCAATGTCCCCAGCACCCGTACCAGCGCTGACATCCCCAGGCTGGTGGTGGGTGAGTGGAGCAGCTTTTGGGAGCCGCTCGGCCAGAGCAGCCCAGGGAAAGGGATGGGCTGGGCGGTGTGATGATGGGGAGCAGGATGTGCCACCCGGCCCCGCCACCCCCAGCGCCTTTCCCCGCGGGGAGCTGCCCTCGGCTGCCAACACCCCCCTGCTGTCACAGCACCTTGCAGAGAAGCAAAAAGCCTCTGGACACGCCACCCATCCAGGAAAGGAGCCTGGTCCCCCGAGCACCCCAGACCAGGCTGTTTCCACAGCTTTCCAGGGAGTTCTTTTGCCCATGGTCCCAGGGGACCTGAGCTGGGGGTGCCCTGGCCACTGTGCCAGTGGGGGGGACAGGGGACAACAGGCGGACGCTGGGACAAGAGAGGCTCAGGCTGGGGCTGGAGCCTTCAGAGGTCTCATGAGTCTCCCCATGAACCTCTGAGCCATGGTCTCTGCTGAAAACGAACACAGAATAAATAATGAGCGAACTTTTTAAGGTCTCATGTTGCAGGGCAGCAATGCCATGCTGTAGATGAATTCTGTGGTATGGGGACATTTCCTCTCTGAAAACAAAACTCATTTTCATTTTCCTTGATGCAGTGAAGTAATTTACTCCTTTGGGAGGTGTCAGAGCAATTCTTAGGGAATTAAATTGGTTCCTTATTTTTTTTGTTACAAACCCTGGTGAACCAGCACAATTATTTAGCGGAGATTAGTGGCACAGAATATTTGCAGCTCTCCACGTGGGCAGAGGGCTGAGCTCTAGATTCCCTGCTGCATGCCCCTCGCCTGCCCAAATGCTGCCTTTCAAGAAGGTGCCTGTCCCCGCCGCGGGGCCGGGGGCTTGCTGGGTGCCTGCAGTCACCGATGCCCTGCTTGGTGTGGGACCTGCTGGGTCCTCCCGCAGGCAGCACCCTGAAATGACCCTCCCACGACCCCACGGGCACCGCTGTGCAGCCCTGGCAGGTGCGTGGCATGGGCTTGGGGCATCGGCTGTGTGTTGCTGATGGGGAAACCGAGTCAAGGAGAGGCCAGGCCGTCACCTCCTGCCCAACGTGCCTGGCAAGAGGCCCAGAAGCATGTCCCTCCCCCTGCCAGACAGGGGTCTTCAGGGGGAGGCTTGGAAAATGAGACCCCTCCCCATCCCCATGCTTTGTGCCAGGAGCACATGGGCACACGCTTGGCGAGGGCACGGCCACGCTGGGGACACGGCCCACTAAACACCAGCCACTGAAGTGAACAAACCCCAGAGCCACGAGGGTGCTGGTTATCACCCGTTCATTACCGAGCTCGGTGCCGGCACGGGCAGAACTCGCTCGGCTTTGTCCCTGTCACGGGACTTCCCCCAGGGGACAGTGATGTGGAGGAGGGAGGGCGGGAGGACAGGATTTATTTGGGTCCAAAGCAGATAAGTTGCAAGAGAGGAGGAAAACAGGGACAGGACAAGGCAAAAGCAAACCAGAAAAACTTCAGACACATATTTTTGGGGCAAAAGTGCAGGTTTCTGGCGGGACTGGTTAGGCAGGTTGACAGGAATAGGGGCAGGAGGAGCAGACACCTCCAGCACGTCTCTGGCAACAGCAAACTCCAGGGGAGCGGGAGCGGGGGTCTGCGGGTGGGACTGTGTGTTGGGGAGCCCCTGATGCCCTTTCGGGCTGAGGGACCCTGAAGGAGGACCCAGACCCCAGCCCCGGGTTGCGGCACACTGGGAGGACACCATGCAGCACTGTGCAGGGAGGTGGCTGCGCTCCCCTGCATCTCCGCAGTGTCCCCAGATGTCACCCTGCCCCACCGCTTGCCAAAGGGGACCCTGTGTTCCCTGTGCCCCCGATCCTGGGTGACCCTGGCTCATGCAGCTGTGCAGGAGGGGGCTGGCGTGCGGCACCCCGTGAGCCAAAACCAGCTCCGGGCTGCTGCCGCCCTGGACACCGATGGCTGTTCTCACCAGGGCCTGGCCGGGGCTGGGGCTCCTGCTGCCGTGGGAGCTGTCGGGCTGGTGCATCCCAGCACCTTGCAGCCACTGCTCCCCCCACACCAGCCCCACGAGCACACCCCAGCACACACCGGCCCCCTCAGCACCATCCCCCAGGTGCCCCGTCCCTGTGAGCACCGTACGTGTGCGGTCAGAGGCGGCCACGTGCCGCGGCAGTTTGATTGCCATGCGAGCTGCCCTGAGGAGCACCGTGCCAGCGGAGGTGATGGCTGGGCTGGCAGCACCGCAGCTCTGCAGGACCCCCGTGGCTTGTGCCACAAAGGGCTGGTCTGGGCCATTGGCAGGACAGTGTCCTTGTAACCCACAATCTGTCTGTTTCCGTGGAGGGGCTCCTCTGGCCCCGCTCCAGCAGCTCCGTGTCTGTCCTGTGCTGAGGACCCCAGAGCTGGGGGCAGCACCCCAGGGGGGTCTCAGCAGAGCGGAGCAGAGGGGGACAATCCCCTCCCTCGCCCTGCTGCTCACGCTGCTGGGGATGTCCCCAGGACACGGGGGGTTTCTGGGCTGCCAGCGCACATTGCTGGGGAATGTTCAGCTTCTCATCCCCAGCACCCCCAAGTCCTTCTCCTCAGAGCTGCTCTCTCTCCATTCTCCTCCCAGCCTGTATTTGTGCTTGGGATTGCCTCAACCCACGTGCAGGACCTTGCCCTTGGCCTTGTTGAACTCCATGAGGTTGGCACGGTTCCACCTCTCCAGCCTGTCCAGGTCCCTCTGGATGCCATCCCTTCCCTCCAGCGTGTCACCGCACCACACAGCTTGGTGTCATCGGCAAACTTGCTGAGGGTGCACTTGATGTTCATGGAGAAAGACCCAAGGTGGGAGCAGAGATGTCTACATCAGGCAGCGAGTTGATCTTTGCTAAGCCTGGGGTGACTTTCTGCACTTTGCATCACACGCTGTCCCCAGAGAGACCTTCAGGCTGCCCAGGGTTCAGCCTGGACCAACCCCTCCAAGCCACCCTCTGCTCCAGCACTGGCACAGTGCCTCTTTCCCACTGCCACTAAACGCCACACAGGCCAGTGCTGCCTCCCCGCATCCACAAAACTGCAGTTTGGGGTCCATCGCTGGAAATCTTGAAGCCGAACATCCTCAAAGTCCTTCTGTGAAAGCAAATCTGTGTCCGGGGTGCCTGATGGCGATGTGTCCACTGTTGCAGGGCCTCATCCTGCCCCGGGGGGGGCTGTGCTGGGGTGTCCCTGCTCCCAGGGTGTCCCCGCTCCCACGTTGTCCCTGTTCCCAGAGTGTCCCTGCTCCTGGCGTGTCCCTGTTCCCAGGGTGTCCCGGGTCCCACGTTGTCCCTGTTCCCAGGGTGTCCCTGTTCCCAAGTTGTCCCCATTCCCAGGGTGCCCCCGCTCCCAAGTTGTCCTTGTTCCCAGGGTGTCCCTGCTCCCGGGGTGTCCCCATACCCAGGGTGTCCCCGTTCCCAGGGTGTCCCAGGTCCCAAGTTGTCCCTGTTCCCAGGGTGTCCCCATTCTCAGGGTGTCCCTGTTCCCAGGGTGTCCCCGGTCCCAAGTTGTCCCCGTTCCCAGGGTGTCCCCATTCCCAGGGTGTCCCCAGTCCCAAGTTGTCCCCGTTCCCAGGGTGTCCCCATTTCCAGGGTGTCCCTGATCCTGGGTTGTACCCACTCCTGGGACCTCACTGGCCTCATGAAGGGGTGGTGGGGGCTGAAGGTGGCTGCACAGCCCTGGCAGAGTCGCTCGCTCTCATAATTAGAGGCAGTAATTCGGGTGCTGCTCTCCGCCCCGTGCTGACTGGAGCCAGGGCTGCTGGTCACAAGCAGCGTAGGCAGCTCGTGGCCTCTCCTGCTGCCTCCCCATTTTGCTGCTCCACCCCGGGCAGCTGCTGGTGCAGGACAGGACCCTGGTGGTGTCCAGCTCCTGGTGCTGAGCCCGCTGCCTGCGCTGCCTGCCTGACCCCCAGTGTTGCCGGGGAAGGTTTTGCTCCAGCTAAAGCCACTTGTCTCCCAGGGTAAAGTCAAATAAAAACCCATCGAGCCCTTCCCCTGCCTGGCGGCCA
The DNA here is from genome assembly GCA_013400615.1 of Syrrhaptes paradoxus. Lineage (NCBI taxonomy): Eukaryota > Metazoa > Chordata > Aves > Pterocliformes > Pteroclidae > Syrrhaptes > Syrrhaptes paradoxus. The sequence goes on from VZTO01025421.1 coordinate 148,777, forward strand.
GAGAGGCCCGACCCCCCTGCACGGGGGGGCTGAAAATGCCCCTGGCCATGGCCGTGGCACAGGCTGCCGGTGGCAGCTTCATCAAGCCCTGTACACAGAGGCAAGGCGGGTGTCAGCATGGCAGATGGCAGAAGGCAGCAAACAGAAGGCAGCAGGGAGGAGGATACAGGCAGCAGGCAGAAGGCAATAGGCAGGAGGCAGGAGGCAGCAGAGAGAAGACAGCAGCAGGCAGCAGGCAAAAGGAAGAAGTCAGCAGGCAGAAGGCAGCCGGCAAAAGCTGGAAGGCAGCAGGCAGCAGGCAACAGGCAGCAGCCAGAAGGCAGCAGGGAGAAGGCAGAAGGCAGCAGACAACAGGCAGCAGGCAGACCAAAGCTGGCAGCAGGTAGCAGGCAGCTGGCAGCAGGCAGAACGAATCAGGCAGCAGGCAGGAGGATACGGGCAGCAGGAAGAAGGCAGAGGGCAGAAGGCAGCTGGGAGAAGTCAGGAGGCAGCAGGCAGGAGGCAGAAGGCAGCAGGAAGAAGGCAGAAGGCAGCCGGCAAAAGGCAGGAGGCAGAACAAAGCAGGCAGCAGGCAGAAGGCAGAAGGAAGATGGCAAAAGCCAGCAGGCAGCAAGCAGCAGGCACCAGGCAGCAGAGAGAAGGCAGCAGGCTGAAGGCAGCAGGCAGAAAGCAGAAGGCAGGATGCAGCAGGTAGCAGGCAGCAGGCAGAAGGCAAAAGGCAGAAGACAGTGGACAGCAGGAAGAAAGCAGCAGGAAGAAGGCAGTAGGCAGCAGGTAGAAAGCAATAGGCAGGAGGCAGAAGTTAGCAGGCACCACGCAGCAGTCAGCAGGCAGAAGACAGCAGGCAGCAGGCAGCAGGCAGGATGCAGCACACAACAGGCAGCAGGCAGAAGGCAGCAGGTAGTAGGCAGGAGGAAGCACGCACAAGGCAGCAGACAGACCCCTATAGGCAGCAGGCAGCAGGGAGAAGGCAGCAGCAGCAGGCAGCAGGCAGCAAGCATCAGTAAGAGGGACAGCAGGCAGCCATCAGCGGGCAGAAGCTAGCAGGCAGCAGGCAGAAGGCAGCAGAGAGAAGGCAGGAGGAAGGAGGCAGCAGGCAAAAGGCAGAGGGCAGCAGGTAGCAGACAGAAGCCAGCAGGCAGCAGGGAGAAGGCAGCAGGCAGCAGGCAGGAGGCAGAAGGCAGCAGGGAGCAGGCAGAAGTAAGAGGGCAGCAGGCAGCAAGCAGCAGGCACAAGGCAGCAGATAGAAGGCAGCAGGCAGGAGGCAGCAGGCAGGTTGCAGCAGGCAGAAGTCAATAGGCAGGAGACAGAAAGCAAAAGGCAGAAGGCTGAAAGCACAAGGCAGGATGCAGAAGGCATCAGGGAGAAGGAAGAAGGTAGCAGGCAGCAGGGAGAAGGCAGCAGGAAGAAAGTGAAGAATGAGAGGGCAGCAGGCAGCAAGCAGCAGGTAAAAGGCAACAGGCAGCAGGCAGCAGTGAGAAGGCAGCAGGCAGAAAGCAGAAACGGCAGGCAGAAGGAAGAAGGCAGCAGGGAGAAGGCAGAACGAAGCAGATAGCAGGCAGAAGGCAGGATGCAGAAGGCAGCAGGCAGAAGGCAGGATGCAGAAGGCAGCAGGCAGCAGGCAGCAGGGCACAGGCAGCGCTGCAGGCAGGGCCATGCCAGCCCCGGCGTGGGCAGTGTCTGTCCGGAAGGGTTCCTGCCCAGTGCCTGCCTGCGCCCACCCAGCCGCTCTCAGGCTCCTGCAAGGTGCCAGGAGCTGCTCCGGGCACTCCGGGGTGGAGCAGAGCTGGGGCTCACAGGGCACATCCTCGCAAGGAGAGCCCCTGGGGAAGAGCAGCCTTGGGGGACAGCACCCCAGCCTCACCCTCTCCTGGGAGCCCGCCGACCTTCGGCAGGTGCCCATCGCTGCTCCCGGCTCTTCTGCCATCTCCGACACCCTCCCGCCTGCTGGCCATTGCCACCATTAAAATAAATTGACAAAATCAACTTAATTTGGACCGTAACTATATTTTCTTAAACTGGAGGGAAGAGTCCTGCAGTCAACAGGCAGCAGAGTCCCCAGGGGCTCTTGCTGCCGAGGAAGAGTCGAGCCATCACTATGCTAACGAGTGTATTAGCTAATGAAAACTGTATTTAAAATAATCACAATATTTCTTTATTTGCATGTAAAGATGACATAATATAAGATAATTAGCAGCATGTGAAGCAGTTCGACTACTCAATTTTCTCAGTTTAGCTAATTAATTATCTTACTAAAATGCATCATTATGGCTAATTTTAGAAAATCTAGCAGCTGCAAGGTCAGAGCGGGAACAATTTCCATTTGTAATTGGAAGAAACATGAAAGTGAGGCAGATAATCTTTTATTAGATAATAATAATAATGAATCACATGGGCACAGATATTAAGTACTTTAAGAGGCAGAAAATGCACCGAATCCTTTCATCGTGTCATCAGACATGCTCCACCCTGGGGGCTGGGGAAGCGTTGGGACACTTGGCCCTTCTCCCCCCGAAAGGCTGGGGGGGTCTCTGTGAGGACACGGGGGGCTGGAGAGCTGCAGAGGGCAGCGGCTTGGCCCCCCCCCCCGTTTTCCTCACCCCAGGGCTGCTGCAGCGAGCCCCCTCCCACCGGCTCGGCTGCCCCCGGCCCCTCTGCCCCGTGAGGGCCGAGCACCCCGGGACTGGCCGCAGCCCCACTGGCGGGGCTGGGGGACCCCTGGCGTGGGGCAGGGGAGTGTGGGCTGACGGAGAACCGCTCCTGGCGGGGATGCTGCGGGGGGTGGGCGCAGGGACACAGGTGGCCTGTGCTGGGGCATCAAAGCCCAGTGGGGGGCCAGGGCTGAGACCCCATGGGGAGGGACCGCAGGACCAGCCCTGTACCCCAGCTCCTCTGGGGCACGCTCGCTGCTGCGGGGGCTCTGCCCTGCAGAGGGGGCACAGCTTTACCACCCAAAAGCAGCCTGTTCCCCCTGCAGCCAGTGGCGGGGGTGGTGCTGGTGCCCTGCAGCTCCTCCCGGCCCCCAGCACCAGCTCCAGAGGGCAGCCCAGTGAGACCTTCCCTCTGCCACCGGGATGAACTGGCCCATCTCTGCCTTTCCCAGTAAGAAAACCCCGAGTGAGCCCCAGAACCGTGGTGCATCGCCTCTTCCCATCACACCTGTCGGGGTTCCAGGCAGGGCTGGGCCCCGTGTGCAGGGCAGGGGTTTGCCCCGGTGCATGCGATACAGCAAAATTATCACTGCTCTCGCAGGAAGCAGGTTTAAACCTCAGGTGCACCCAGGTGAGCCTCTACCCACCTCCCCTCGGTCGTTGCCATGCCCTGGGTGTGAGGGGTCTCCCCCAAAGCAGCGTGCAATGCCGTCACCTGGCAGAAAGCCGGGCTGAGCCCCCCAGGATGCTCTGGGTTGCTGTGGCAACACACTGCCTTCCTCCGTGAGGCTGTGATGTGGCCCGTTGTCACAGCAATACCTCAGCCCACAGCCCTGGAGTGCTCTGCCAACTCAGCCCATGTCCCCCCCAGTGTCACTGGCACAGCCCGGGGACATCCCAGCAGCACCAGTGTGGCCCGGGGACACTGGTGGCACTGACACGGTCCAGGGATCCTCTGGCAGCACCAGCACAGCCTAGGGACACCCCATCAGCACCTGCCTGGCCTGGGAACTCTCAGCCGGCACCCACAGCCCAGGGACACCCCCAGTCCCTGCGCTGCCCAGGGGACACCCCCTTGGCACCCACCACCAAAGCGGGAGCACTGGGGGACGCCCACAGCCACAGCTCAACCCAGCTCCACCTTCAGCCTCTTACCCACCCCCAACAGACACACGTTCACTACCAGCAGCCAAATAATATTTTTCTCAGCTTAAAGCAGTAACTAAATTACATTTCAGCCTGAAAATTATTTGCGATGCAATTTGGCTCCATTTGTGGTCAGCATCAGCCCCGCTGATGGGGGGGTGCCAGCATGCTGCGTGTCTCCTGCGTCCGCTTGGCGAGTTCACGGGAACTGAGCCGATGAAGAGGACGGCAAAGGGCGCGGGGGACGAGCTGTCTCCTCTGCAGCCCCCCCGACACAGCTCTGGGTCCCTCCGCGCTCCTGGGCCGGGCAGGACACCGCTGCGGGAGGGCTGCAGGGTGCTGCCAGCTGCTGTGCACCCCCAGGGCAGCTCCCCTCAGTTCACAGTGAATTAGAAATTAATTCTTATTTCTGGCCATGGTGGAGGGTGAGGCCGCCTGTCCCTGGGCTGCTCCGAACCACAGCCACTCCTGCCGCTGTCCCTGCGTCTGCTCCTCCTGTTTTACAGCAAAGGCCTGGGTGGTGCCTCCACACTGCTGCCCTGCCCGAGACAGCAGCTCTGTGGCTTTTCCTGCCTCGGCACCAAGTACCTTCAGTGCAGGGGGGACCTTTAATAAAGAAAAGGCCACCACAGAGCTGCTGGGGCTGCTCCCAGCCGGGCACGGGGGCGGTGGAAGAGCCACTTGAGGTCCCTGTGAGCTCCAGGGCTCACCTGATGTCTGGTCCCAACCGTGCACCCACAGCCCCGCACACCCACCAACACCTCCCCAGGCCCAGGGCCCCACGCAGGAACAGCCCCTTCCAGCCCGAGGCCCTTCCTGGAGCTGCACAGCCTCCCGACACAGCTCTGCAGCAGCTGAGCCCTCCCAGCACCCCTCCATCCCCGACCAGCACCCCTCCTCCATCCCCGACCAGTCCCTGTCCCGCTGGGAGCCCCCCGGGTGCCCCGAGCCAGCCCCCGGCGCTGCCACGCAAGATGAGGCCGAGGAGCCGGGGAGTCATCCCCCTGCTGCCAGCAGCGCAGAGCCCGGGGCAGCGCCCGGCTGCGGGGTCTGGGGGCTGCGGGAGCTCGGGGTCGGGTTCCAGAGCTGGGGGCAGCCCCGCGCCTGCCGGCACAGCTCAGGGTAGGAGACGCATCTGATCGCCCAAGGCTACCAGCAGAATTGTCAATAACGCTGGGTCAAAAAGAGGGGGGCTGGCAGCGGGGTGGGGGGACAAGCGCTGGGGCAGGACAAGTCCGTGGCACCCCGGGTACAGCGTGCGGCGGGAGGGATTTGGGTCACCGGGTGACCTGCCACCAGCTATGGACAGTGCAGCGCAGGCAAGCGCCAGCTCACAGACACGGGGACAAAGACCCCCTCTGCTCTGGGCTGATCCCGGTGTTCCTGCTCCGGCAGGGGGATTGGACTGGATGATCTTTCAGGTCCCTTCCCATCCCTAACATTCTGGGATTCTGTGAGACCCTCCGTTAGAAGCACAGGAGAGAGAAGGGGTGTTGCGGAGGAGCAGACATTGGCTGAAGGGCGGCTCCATGCCCAGCTGAAGCACGGCCAGGAACTGTGCTCTGCAAAACTAAAACTGGGGAAAAGCCACCAGGAAGGCCAGGGGAAGGAGCCTGCAGCGAGTGAGAAGCCCCAGAAGCCCGCAGGAGGGGACAAGGACAGCCCGGGGTTCCTGGCCCTGAGAGAAGGGTGAGCTGCTCGGCCCCCACTGCTGCTTCCTTCCTGGGGAAGGAGAAACCAGCCCCCAAAAGCAAGCCCCAAAACCCTCTGTGCCCCTGCCCCGCAGCTTGGGACTGCGGAGAAAGGTACTTATCCCTCATGTCCCCGATTCTTCAGGGATCAGGGTGAGACCTGCCCAAGCCTGCCCTGGCAGCAGCGTGTTGAGGAGCTTGGGCAGGTGGCACCGGCTGGGGATTGAGGAGCCGGCAGGAAAACCCACACTCCGGAGGTCTGGAGCGGTGGGGTCGGTGCTTTTGTTGCAGCCCCCAGGTAAGCTGATGTGCAGACAGCTCACACCCCCTCCCGCTGCCAGGCATTTCCCAAAGCTCTCTCCAGCCCCAGTGCTGGCGGGGGCATCGCCCCTGCGGGACAGAGGACTCTCCTGCACCCCTGCCCAGCTCTTCTGCCAACCCAAACAACCGAGAAGTCATCTTCTTCATCCTCACCCTGAACAGAAGTACGAACTGTCCACCACTCGCCAGACCCTGTGCTGCATTTTAAGCACATGGTTTTATTGCCACGCCGTCCCCGTCCCCCTCGTGGGGACAGGGGAGCAGCTGCACGGCCGCAGGAGCTGTGCCCGAGGGAGGAAGCAGAGCACCGAGCAGCTGGAGAACATTTGCATTGCAGGAGCATCTCGTCTCCCTTTAAGAGCCGTGTTTCCATGTTTTCACTCCCCACCCTGTCACGATGCAACACGATTTCCTTAAATACAGGCTGGTGCACTGTTACCATAGCTGCTGCAGAGCAGGGGGGCAAATTTTACTACGTCCGCCGGCTGTTTCCCAGGGAAACTATCCCTCTTGGCTGATAATATTTTCCAAGGCCTTTGGTTGAAATTAAAAATTGACAACTGCAAAGTTACTAGATAAGAATCTTTAAAATTTATTGGACTAATTGTGTTACATTCAATATTTGATGTGTTTCTCCTGGACAAAGAATTGGCATAAATACAAACAAGCCTCTGTGCCTTCCCTAAACAAATAAGAGATAAAGTACTAAGACAAGGGAACATAGTTCACATCTTCCTATTTACAGTTCGCCTTTACTTTACAACTTAGCGCCAGGAATATTTACAGAAAAATACAATAAGAACAAAAAGATCATGTCTTGGCAACATACAGAAATTCATACAAATTGTTTATGATTCGAAGCATGATCTCTGTCTGGCGTTCTCATTTCTAATTGCTCCTGCTAAAATCCATGTGGAAAAGGTCTGGTTTTGCCTTCAAAGACATCACTCCATCACACAACCATCAGATCACATCAAATTTGTCTGTTAGACTGAAGTTTTGTTCTCTCGTCCCTCTGGGCATGCAGAAACTCGCAGGAAAGAACTGCCGTCACCTCCAGCGAGCCCGGCACACGCAGCCGGCCGAGGGGCTGCTCTGCCTCCCGCCCCCACTGCTGTCCACAGACCCCTTCCCTGCCCCAGGCACCATCCTTCCCAGCTCCTGTTCGCTCTAAGGTCGTGATGTCTTTTATAAAAGTACCTTTAAGAAAAACGCTTTTCTTGAAGAGAGTGTCTTTGCTAAGGTACTAAACTGTCTGTAATTTCAACACTGTTTAACAAGATGACAATGGTTCCCCCTCTTTCTGCACTGCTGAAAGGGTGCCATCGTTTAAAGCAGAATTATGAACCCAAGCAGAAAGGTCTTAGGAAAAGAGAAAGTCTCAGTTCAGTTATTACCCGACATCTGCAGCTCAGCGGCCGCAGCAGGGTGCTACCTGTGGGGTTGAGGCTAACGGCACGCTGTGCACAGAGCACGGGGTCAGTGCCCGGCCCCTCCCGGGGACAGGAACGCAAACTCCAGCCACACACGTTGTCAAGTTGAAAACTCAATACAGCAGTTTGTGATGGGGGGGGGAGGAAAGTCTGGATGCTTGACCAACACGTTTTTGCAATCACAACCGAAATCAATCTCACCTGCTCTCAACCTGTCAGGGAAAAAAGCTCAAGGCTGTACCCTGACCAAGCTCATGCCATTGGAGTTTGGCCACTGACTTCGCCAGGGAAGGGATTTCATTCCCAAATTGGTGTTTTATATTTTATTATGAAGCTGGAGACTTCTCCCCAGGCAGGGGAAGGAGGGACGCTCCGTGCAGACACCCTCCACCAGCACGTGCCTGCCAGGGGCACCCACTGCCGCAACCGGCATCCAAACCAACCCGATGGCAACGCATTTCTGTAATCGCCACCTTTTTCTATTGAACTGACTTTCCTGAAGGTTCGCCTTTCTGGATAGCAAAGCCCAAGGGTTATGGCCAGGTCACCCCCGGGTGCATGCCCTCTGAAGGGGCAGGTTGTACAGAGCAAATGAAGCCCATGACCAGCGCCTGCTCCCCTGCGCTGGGGTCAGCAGCAGCGACGCGCGCAAAAGTTCCCGTCTTTCAAGCCTTCTGAAAAGTCGTGTTGCTTTCACAGCTCTTACTGCTCCAGTGCACCCACTTGAGCGAGACCCATGTTTTAGGTGAACATGGAAACAGACCCAAGACTGTTCTTCAGCCCAGCACAGGCCTTTTGAAAAAGTAAATTGTCCAGCAGTCCGTTTGGCTACCTTGAACTTTGCAGAAACCATCCAGAGTTTCCCCAGATGCGCACGTCCTTAGTTACCGAGTGTACCCGACTGCCTGAAAGAAGGATCTTCTGCAGCTCATGACTACATAAACCAATGACTCTGCATATAACACACACTTAGCGAGGGTACGTGGGCTGTGTGGTTATGTTATTGAAGATGTGCAGACGCTTGCTTGCTCAGTATGTCCAGTTGTTACACATGCATTGGTCATGCCTTTTAAATCCGTGGACTGAAGTGTGTTTGGCCATTAATTAGATCCAATAGGTACATACAAAATGTGGGTAAATTTAGTGTCCGTGCAATAAATCGATACTGGCAAGAGTGTGGCAGAGGAATGTGGCTGTGCAAGTTTCCCTTCACAGCTCTGCTGATCCATCCAGATGCTGCCTCGCAGCTCCTCCTGCCATCTGCAGACTGGGCACCATGCAGGCGCTGGCCAGCCATCATGCTTACTTCTCCAGTAGTTTTCCTTACGTGGTTTCATTTTTCTCACTTGGGATTCATCTGAATCAAAATCGAGAGCTCCCGAGTTGAGATGTCCCCTGCGACAAGCACACGTCACCTGAAACCCCTTTGGTTGACGTCCTGAAAGTCCTGTCACTCTGATTTTTAGGCGCCTGTGTTTCCAGTAACTCTTTGTGAAAAACCACATGAAAAGACAGGAGCGGGGTATGTCCCTGGCAGGTAAGTTGAAATGGAACAATTAAGACCGTTTCAGCTCAGAACTGTTGCAAAAAATAACTCCAAAATATCACAATTAAATGACTGACAGGTATGACTGCAATGCATATTCAAAAGCTAATAAAACCATGTCTGGAATAACATGAGGAGCTCCCCAAATTCCTGCTCACACTCATCCTCTTACATTACCTGCTGTACTGTAAAGAAAAGGACCCCTGCTGCTGCCAGCGATCGCAAACTGCACCCACCCAGGAGCACCAGCGACGATTCATCACTGCGACACACGTTCAGATCGTGCCGGGAGCCTGGGAGCGCTCCCAGGGCAGCCAGCGCCCAGCATTCACTCTGTACATGTTAACATCTTCTCCCAGCACATCCTTCAAGTCCTGAACACGTGAAAGACTGAAAATGAAAACTTCTGACCGAGGTGAAAGGGAACCACCGCTGCTGAGCACGAGATAGCACAGTAGGTCCAAACCAATTTAAAGTTATAACTCCCAGAGGGGCTTTCGTGGAATGGCAAGTAAATGGGAAAAAAAATAAGAATTCTTGAATTTCCTTTCTAAGTTGTTTTAGTCTGTTTAACAGGAGCTTCTGAAAAGTGTTGAAACTGCGAAAACTGCTTATGCTATAAATATCAGGCAGGAGGCAGCCCCAGAATCTCAGATTTCAATCCAATGGAAAGAAAGCGAGCAATGTGTACGCTTTTTATGGAAACGGTGAGTAGGTGATACAGACACTTCAAAATAAATTAAGTAGTTGCCTTAAATTTTTTTTTTTTTTTAAATCAAGCTACTAAAATTAAATGTGACATTTTGCAACAGACCTGAAAGTCATAACCTTGTTTTTTGTATAGCCAAGAGCTCTTCTCTAGTAACAACCGAGGGTGGAAAGTCAGGTAGTTTCAGGTGTCGGTTGTTGTCAGCATGATCAACATCTTGTATGTGGATGGACTCACTCCCAGCCACAGAGGGAACTGCCAAACACAGCATCTTGGCTATGAATTTCATCACCTGATATTTCCACATAATTGTCCTCATCTTGCTTTTGGTACCCAAATGGGTTATTAGTGAAGGATCTTCTGTTGAGCTCTGAAGGGGGCTGAAAAGGTCTTCTAAGCTCTTGCAGGGACAGTCAGTGCTCTGAAACAGACTCTCCCCAGTGGAGGGATGCTGCTCCCCTCTCCTCTAACATGGGTGTAGCGAGATGCCTGAAGGCAGGTTTGTTTGTATTTTGTTTTCCGTCCTTCTATGCAGACATGGCTTTGTTTTGATTGTTTTCCTCTCACAGAATGAGACACAGTTCCTAATTAGTCTGGAATAGATGACTGGGTGAAGAGATTATGTTGCTAGCATCCAGGAAGACTGGAAATAAATAATCTTTTGAGGGTAGATGAATTAAGTCTATATCCCAACTGCAACGTTTTGGATTCATTGCTCATTCCTCCCACACGGTATCTGCTGACTTGTGCTAGAACGTGGTTTCCTGAATTCCGGAGGGCTGAGGAAATTTGTTGTTGTTATTTAACCGTTTTCATTACTGTAGCCACCAAGCTCTGATCTAATTGTCCTGGAAGGATAACGACCTAGGGGTTGCAGTTCTTGAGCCCAACCTCCTGGAAAAGCGAGGTATAAAATTCTGGCTCCAGCTGCCTGTTGCGGTATTTATTGACAATATCTGCTATCTTCTGTTTTCGGCGGACGTGGGGGGGGTTGTAAGAATCGCTCTCCAGCCTCTTTCTCCGACAAATATTTATTACCGTCTGCCTCACTAAAAAACCTGAAAAAGAAACAACATTTGGATCAAGTTTAAGCAAACTCCAGTCTGTGCCCCTTTGCTGGCTTCACAGCTAAAGACAATGTTGGGTTCTGCCCCATCTAAGACCCAGGGGAGACGCTCAGCACCACTAAGGCAAGAACTTTTCTCATGGAGTAGTTCAGAACAGATGACTGTGGTCCCCAGGCTTGTAAGGACATTTTACTGTGAAAAAAGAACAAGAGGAGCTCAGTCAGTGGTGCCCTAAACTGGCTGGAGGAGGAGGAAGATTTCTCTGCTTTGCCAGAGCCACGCAACTGCCCACAACAGCACCCTCAGGACCACGAGGGGAACGAATCCAGGGCAGCTAAAACCAGAACGACAGTGCCACAGCCTCTGGCCATGCTGCATGGGGACACACAGAGCTCGGCTGAGCCCTGAGGTCGCACCAGGTAATGCCAGGGGAGCCTTCAGGATCAAAAAAGTACCCATCAGAACTTTTTTCCAGCAGGAATTGCAGGGCCTTGCCCTTGGACCAGGGGATGAGGGAAGACTTGATGGGTTGGGGCTGGAAATAGGTTTCTGTTCCCCTCGCTGCTTTGCCACTGCTGTCACCTCTCCAACCCATACTGCTGTACAGGGCAGGGAGAAGGTGGGAACCAAAGCAGAAACATTTGGCTAAAGCTGGCAGTGGACTATCTTGCTTTATTCTGAAATGAAATTAGCACGCGTCTAATAAAGTAAGAGCCCATTAACCTCTTTGCTGTTTCACAAGCACTTTGACAGGCAGAAACAGCGTCTTCCTTGTTTAGAGGACTTGATTCCTGGCTGCACACAAAACACATCTCCTCAACTTAGACACGAGACAAATTTAATTATATTAACAGTCCTGATGCAGCTGAAAAACCAGCCCAGCCCTAGACAACACACCTGATCCTTTTTCAGTACACACCATCGTCATCAGCTGAATTCACAGATGTTATTTAAAGGCCCAGTCTGGCTCCAATGTCTCCATCACTGAATTAAGCATGCAAAAAACAGAGCCTGAAAGTCACCCCCAACAGACCCCTACAACAGCAGTTTTATGGCTATGTACAAGTATCCTAACATTTGTTTATTCATTTTGTTCTGTCTTGGGAATCGCCTTCACTGGAGCGAGATTTCCAGTTACTGAAGCTGTAGGAGCACAGAGAACAATGCAGAACCATTAATCCATCCAGGAGCACAGGAGAAGGCAGAGCACACACGGACCCCTGTTAACACATGCCTGCAGAGTAGGTTATGTATCTTTACTGAATGCACAGAAAATCCTCAATTGCTGGGGCTTTTAATCACTACCCAGCTCCTAAAACAGGAGGAACAAAGGCAGCACGCCACACAGCACAGAAACTCAGCAGTACCCTCTGGCAGCCAACTACCACCAGCACCTCGGCTCTCGATGCTAACCATTAAGGTCACATTTCTGATCTCTCTTATCTAAATAACAGGCATTTACCTTCTCCTTCCACCATTACTAGTTCCAGCCCTTCACTTTCCTCCCACTGCGGTGGAGCCCCGCTGTGCTGTCAGCTAAGCGCTGCCCACCTGCTCCCTCTGCTGTTCCTCTGCCACTGTGGCTGCAAAAAGCATGTTTTCATCTTGTTCTGCCATGCCTAAATACCTGGTCTGGAATCTTTCACTAGAAAAAGTATTTCACAGACTTATTATTATTTAAAAAAATATCAATACATCAGCATTCTAAAAATCTTTAGCTTACCAAGAGCTCTCCTACTGACTATCATTCCATCCACCAAGGGGATAACCATGTTGAATTTCCCAGTTGCTCCTTGTAGTTTTATCCTGAATAAGCCAGTGTTTAAAGGATGGATGAAGATCACAGGAACTTCCTTCTCAGGAATGGCAGATCTTCAGGGAAAAATTACAGCAGTTAAGTCAGTTTTATAGTACTGTTTCAGTTAATCTATAAATGTAAAATGACACTAAGTGTTAAAAGATTGATAAAAAATGTCTTCTGGCTAAGCCAGCGTGACTCCTGTGGGCATCCTCTGGACTTTAGAAAGGTTTTATCAACGGTACTGCTTCTATGATCTTCTGTCACCACAGAATTCGAGAGTCCTGCAGACAGGGCTCTAAGCCTCCCAACACATAGGCAGCATTAACCACCACACAAGGGAGTAAACCAGGAGGGAGGCTAATCACAGACTCAGATAAAAACCACACATTTTCTGTCCTTTAATTTACGTTTAAATAGCAGTGGTATGAAAAGTTCTTTCATTTTTTCAATTAAAGAAATCAGTACTGAGGAAACTCTTCTTTTTTTTTTAACATGACTGCCTAGAGCTTTCAGGGTGGCTCGTGAAAGCTGAAAAATGGGAATCATCTCAGTCGTGACTTCTTCTAAAGTGCAGCCTAAGATCTGCAAGAATCACAAAAAATAGTGAAAATAGGAGCAGTCTTACCTTAGGGAAGTGCTACTATTGGCTGTAGTTTCCACACCAGTGCTAGTCTCAGACACCAGATCAGGGAGGGGGAAGTTTTCTGTAAGAAGAGGATGCACTGAATAAAGGTTATCTACCCCAGTTTTTTGTTTGTTTGGTTTTTTTTTTTGGGGGGGGGGTGTTTTTATACAAAGAAGGTTATTTATCATCAGTCAGAACCATGCAGTTCTCAAGCATTTATACCATGGACTTTGCTACTGATGTGAAGTCTTTGTTTGCTTTCAAGCTTAAGCATTCACGGAGCCTACAGCCACCTCAGCCACCCTGCGCTCACAGGTTAGCTAACACGGGTCCCAGACCCTTGGCTCTCTCAGTCCTAAAGGTCAAAATCTCCAGAAGAACAGTGAAACCAGGAAGGAGGTGAAGTACTTTGATCATAGAAAGAGCTTTCAGATTATCATCCAACTCATCAGCCTCAAGAGCAGTGCTGGGAATTCCCAATGATACCACCGCTTGCACCACATCCCCTTGAGCCCTGCTCCAACAAACGTGGTACTGCTCCTCAAATCCAAGCTCTGGAGATCCTCACCACAGCCTACAACTCTGCTGCCATGCTAACAAGCGACCGGATAGTGAACGTGCAGAAGCAGGAAGCAAGAGCTCAGATGCCTGGAAGGGGACGTGGCACTTCCCATTCCTTTGCTTAGGGACAGGAACCAAGAGAGATGGTGACAGCCATTCACAAATACCGTTCAGACAGCAGGACAGTGCCAACATCTTTCAGCAGAGTAAAAGGCCCCAAAACACCTTTTGCCATCAGAGCTGGGGTGCTAAGAGGAGCAAAGGGAGAGCATGGAGGGCCACGGAAGGGCTTTGAGATGGAGCAAGAGCGTGGGCAGGCGCCTGACACAGGGGCCATAGCTTAGACTGCAGAGTGACAGCTCTGCCACCGTCTGGATTCAAAGATGTACCAGAAGCGTAAGGCAAAAGCCAAGAATACAAGGAGCTCTGGGCTAGGAGCCTCCCCCCATCCAACTGCCACACTTACTGAGGCTCACAAGCTCATTTCTTCAGCTTCGGGCCCAGAGCTCTGGGAGATTCCTACAGCTGCTGAAAGCAGCAGCCAAGCAGAAACATGCACGTGTAGCACAGTTGCTTCCTCTGCAGTGAGCTGGCTTTAGCTGCCCAGAAAGAAGTGGGTCAGGGACACCAGTCTGGGAACTGCAGCAGCCGAGGGGCTCCTGGAGCTACGGGAAGAGCCCCTAGGCCGGTGTTTGGGTAACAGAGTGATGCTGCAGAACTTCATGTCGGCCTCCTGATCCCAGGAAAGTTCTGAGGGATGTGCTGTGGACAAGGCAGTCTTCCTGAGAATTCACACCTACACTTCACAGCAAACTTCCTCCTGATCGCTCCCGTTCTCTCGGTTGTTTTCCTCTGGTAGGAGCTAAGGGCTTAACTAAGGTCCACCCCTGCTGCCAGACTGGGAACCAGGATCAGGAATCAAAGACAATAAAGTACCAGCTACTGGCCAGTGTTACAGACTCTGCTGGTCTAGGCCAGGACAGAGAGGCTCTTGCACAGCACTAAAGCCAGGCCATGGCTTGGAACCAGCACACAAGAAGTCTTGGGGACAAAGGACTCCTCAAGCGCGTTGTCCACACCATGGCTGTGACAGGATGGGCAAAGCTGGGTCCCTCCCAGGTCAGCCAGAGTCAGGGAGGAACACCAAACAGAAACATGGAGCTGCACAAGGAGCAGGACCCTGCCTGAACAGAGGCACAGAAAGGAACTGGACGGCATAGCATGAAACGGGCACCCCGAGCACAGAACAAACGAGACACAGCAAAGTTTCAAGTACCATCAAACCAAGAAGGGTGATGATCCCTTCAGCACAGAAGCAGCAGGTGTCAGAAGTTTGTTTTTTTGGTTGGTTTTTTGGTGGGACTTTTTGTTGGTTTTTGTGTTTTGTTTTTTTTAAAGAAAGAACAGGTCCATAGGGAACTTGCCCTTGTTTAACAGTTGCCTTGTGTGTTAAGCTTAAGGAGGTGCATGACAGCACTGCACACGTACTGCCAGAGGCAGAAGAACCTCCAGACCCACATGCTACTGATCCATGGACACCCCATGGACCACCACTCAAATATCAGAGAACTGTTTTAGCATCTTAAAACTGTCAGTTACGGACATTAATAAGGATTTAGTGTTTTAGAGAGGAACGGAACAGAGTTTTTCCTCTGGTTCCTGCCCTATTGTTACTTTAGTGAACAATAAAAACTTCAACGCACCTATATCATCATAACGTTCCACCCAGACCACATACACTTTGGTTTCAGGTCCCATTGGTGGAATGGTCCGGCCCTGAGGCACCCTCTTGGATCTGGAGGTAGGACTGAGCTGTTTTGAACACAAGGGAAGAACAGCATTTGCAAGCATCATGAGTCCAGTAACACATCCAACAAGTACTTCCACAGCTGCTCCTTACTTTTTCACATGTCAGACGAGTACCACCTCTGCCAACTACTGAGATGGGGCAGCTGTGGTGTAACTACTGAGAAGCAGTAATCTGGGTCTCCACAATATTGAGCACAAATTAATATCTTTAAAAAAATCTTTAAAAATTGGTTCAAGTTTTTCTTCATGTTCTCAAAGATCTTAAATCAGTAACTAAATTCACACTTGGAAGTGAATTCTATACACAAAATCAGCAGTTGTATGTCCTTTGCTAACTATTGCAGCAGTTCATGGTTTTCTGCTTTGCTACAATACAAAAGCAACTTCACATCCAACACTTCAGACGCAAATGATGCATACCATTTAAACCGGGTAGGTGCGAATCCTAAATTTCCAAGCATGAATTTAAGTCTGAATTACTTCATAAATACTGCATATAGTTTTTCCTGCATGCATTTCAAGATTTCACTATGCAGAGTATTACTACTTAGCACGTTTAAGTTGTATATTTAATTAACGTAATCTTGCAATCTCCTACTGCAGATGCAAATTCTGGCAGGACCAAAGCAGATGTTAAAGATTAATGGCTAGGAACAAGTACCTCCAAATGCTAGGAAAAATCATATACTATCAAAAAATGCTGTAGCATTGCCAGCATGCTTCTTGGGGAGAAAAAATAAAAGTCATTTTTCATTGCAAGTTTAGCCTTACCCGTTGTGAGGGATTAAGATTGTCTGTATGATTGGGGAAGAGTTCAAGTGTCAGAGACTGCTGCTTCAATATTCCTGGCAGCAGATCCATGTTGGACTCGCTTTCTTGGTCGGAGATGTTGCTTTCCAGTGAATCAGCTGTAAGCCAGAAGAAAGGTGGGTTTTGTCTTTTCTTCTGACAAAAAACTTAAGCTGTCATTGTATGTGAGGTTTTGAAACTAAAAAAAGGTTGTAAGGTTTTTGAAACTAAGCATACATAGATTTACAGTCAATACAGCACTCAAAAGCAGGAAGAGAATTCAGCAATGGACAACTGCCGGTTATTCCAGAAACAGACCACAGTTAAAGCACTCCCTGTGGATGCAGAAGTGTCCTGTTCATTTCCTGTGGAACAGTCTCCTCCTTCCTACAGCTATAATTTCCTCACAGCCCTTTTATTCCAGGAAACTTTAGCACACTGGTTTTAGTGTGCAAAAGATGTCGTGAAAGCTATTGCTCATGTACACAGCAGTTGTGCACGTGCTCCTCCATGTGCTGCAGGAGCACGTCATCAAGACAGGAGAGAAAAAAAAAGCATGGTGAACCACACGTCCAACCTAACACACCCAGGGTAACGGCAATCCTGCTGTGCACACCTGGACACATACTGAGGCTTAGGCTGAGCAAAAGGGGCACAGAGCAGATACCATCTTAGAAAGGAGTCTAAGGATTAGGATGTTGTAACAAACATCAGCATCTCTCTGACAAGGATCTTGCTAGATACACTACTGCTAGCTTATTGAGGTTCTGCTTCTGAAAAAGCTCTAACAAACCATTGGTTTGGATTTTGTAAACAGCATGTACAAAGTGATCTTACTTAGGGACTCCACTGGCGATGGGACAACAAAAGCTATTTCTGTCAGGGCATCCGCATAATACAGCACCTTCTTCTGCCCATTGAAGATACTTGCCCCAACATCTTCTGAAATAATCAGATCATCTGAAAGGGACATAAAAGGAAAGTTTAGTCCAAAGGAAGCTCCACCTCTTTATACACTGCCTCAGGAGAAGACCTTCAAATGCAAGGTGCAATCAATGAGAAGAAATCACGCAAATCTCATCCTGAAATGGTAAGATTTCATGGTCCAATCTCATGGCTACAACCATCCTCTGATGTACACTTTGTTATCTTGAGGGAAATGGCATTTTGGGCTGAGAGAGGATTTTGCCCATAATTCCATTGTACTGCACAACCCTATTGCCCTCAGGCTGAGTAGCCTGGGGAGCACATCTGCCACAAGAACTCATCCAGTGGCTATTTCTAACCTTTCCCTCTAACATACATCATTCAGTTAGTCATTAAATTTTTAAAGCATTCTAACATTTATAACTTCAGTCTGATACTATTCTAGAACTCAGGCCAGTTACTACAGACTCTCCTCTATGTTGTTTCTTCTGCCAAGGAGAGTTAGAAAAGTTTCTCTTGAAACCAACCCAATCCAAACCCAACCCAACCAAGTGTTGAATCCAACCAAGAAAGCTCCTCACTCTCAGCCCCCATTTATTCCCTCGTCACAGTGGGCCTGTACATCAGGCCTTCACAGTACAGACAGAAAACAGCTCTTCGGTAGAACCATGCTGTAAGTACACCACATCATCCCCCATACTGCCCCCAGAAAGACTAGCAAGGGCTTTAAGCGGAATTATTTCTCTGACCCAGCTTACAGAGGGGCTCCTGCGACAGCCGCCTCAGCCACACCCATGGGGCAGGGAAATTCAGCACGCTGACAGAGGCGGCCAGCGGCACACAGAGCCTCCAGGCCAGGCTTCACCATCAGGGAGGCGTTCCTGTACCTCTGGGGGACCAGCACCACAAGCCGAACCCAGCAAAGAACTTCTTTGCTCACGGGGGTGTGCAGAGAAACAAACCCAAAGCATACACCTGTGAATGGATTCTAATCACGTCTCACTGGAAGCTATTCTACAATCACAGAATCATTTAGGTTGAAAAAGACCCTTAAGACCATCGAGTCCAACCGTTAACCTAACACTGCCAAGTCCACCACTAAACCGTGTCCCTCAGCACCACACCTACCCATCTTTTAAACACCTCCAGGGACAATGACTCAACCGCTTCCCTGGGCAGTCTGTTCCAGTGCTGGACAACCCTTTGGTGAAGAAATTTTTCCTAATATCCCATCTAAACCTCCCCTGGCACAACGTGAGTCAGTTTCCTTTCATCTTATCTCTTATTACTTGGGAAAAGAGACCAACCCCCATCTCTCTAGAACCTCCTTTCAGGTAGCTGTGGGAGCGATAAGGTCTCCCCTCAGCCTCCTTTCCTCCAGACTAAACACCCCCAGTTCCCTTGGCTGCTCCTCATCAGGCTTGTTCTCCAGACACTTCACCAGCTTCGTCGCCCTTCTTTGGACACACTCCAGCACCTCGGTGTCCTGTAGCGAGGGGCCCAAAACTGAGCACGCTATTCGAGGTGCTGAGCACAGGGGGACGATCACTGCCCTGGTCCTGCTGGCCACGCTGTTGCTGATACAAGCCAGGATGCTAGACTCCTGAACGGGGTTTTGACTAGCAGAGTTGTCCGCAAAGAGAAAATACATTTAACAAAATAAATGGCTTCAGTCACAGCAAAGACTGGAGGAGAAAACAAAGCAAGCAATATTCACAAGTTGGTCCAACTCTACTTTAAATCTATCATTTCAGCCTTTTAGCCATTGCTTGCTAAAGGTAGGAATCTACTCATGGATTTTTCCAGCAGCAGAACCAGTTAGGGATGGGAGGGAGGGCAGGCTACTTCTGAGTGCTGCTTCTGTTCTTTCTTCCCCCAATTTATTGAATTAATTCAACTATTCAGTGATTTGTGATCTAATCCAAATAGCTGAAAAAAATCCAAGTGAAAAAGCCCACATCAAACCAGGTTACCCCACTAATTCAGGGCACTGCCATCCGCACAGCTGTACTGACAAAGCCAAGCGCAGAAGGGAAGGGACAGGGCTCTGCTTCCCAGCAAAGCAGTCTGACCCTGTCCTCCAAGGAAAATTAAACCAAGACTTGGACATTTTGCAGCCTCTCCTGACTTGTTTAGAGAAAGACATGCCTCTCTTCTCTTAACCTCCCCCCAACTTTTCAAGCCTTCTGTCATTTATAGCTTTATTTCAGAAATGAATAGAGAAGCCTTTAGCTGGCCACAGTTCCAGGTGAAGAACATTTCTAAGGCACGGTGAAGGGAAAGCAGAGCAAGAGCACTGCTTCAGCCCTGCGGCAGTGATGGTGTTGCACCTGATGCAAATGTCAGCTCAAAGACACAGAACAAGCTGGAGCAGCCCGTTCAATGCTGTTGTGTGGCCCTTAGCAGAAGGCTGAGGCTCTGAAGATCACCAAGAAAAGGTCTGGCCCTTGCAGCAGTGACCATGAACCCAGACACTGTCAGAATCCCAAGTAATCCAATTATGTTGTTCAAGGCAGAGACTAGCGCAATCTCCACCACCCTGGGATAGCAATTCGCTGCCCTGAGGAGCATTTTGGTTGACAGAATGCGGAGAGGGTGGCATATCACAAGCCCCGAGGAGGAGTTGCTCTAGTGGAAAAAAGCAGAGTACCTTAAGCAGGACAGAAGAGCTGTGTGGGGGCTGCAACCACCGTGACCTACAAACAGCAGCTTGTTTTCATTACTTCCTACCAAGCATGGTGACAAAGCTAACTTATTAGTTAACATCTCACATTAATCAACTTACAGAACACTAAAAATCAAAGTATTTCAAGTCTATTTGCCAATATGCAGCACAATCTGCATCCAATTTCACCTGAATACTAGTTTTGAAAAATGTATTAAAGACTCATCAAGTCTACTAAAAACATAGCAGAGGGGCATTTCTTGATGAGGTTGCTTCCTCCTAACAACAGACATTAGTTTTGCTCACTTTGACTTGAAGATTAATATTTACACATGCCTTTCTAGCAAACATCAGTGTTTATCTGAAAAAACATGCACGTGCTCAGATAGGTATCCAAGAGCCAGAAATTTTTAATTAATTGCCTCCTAGAGGAGCTTAAACATTTAAAGTTAACATCACACCATTTACTATGTCTTACCTTGTTCAGGTTCCTCTTCATCACTGCAGCTATTGATTGACCAGCTTGTTGAGACGTGGCCAGTCCACCCAGGGTGCTTCCCCACATCAACAGACCAGCCAAGAGACAGCAAGAACTCCAGGAAGTGTGGTTGAACAATTCTGGAAGATTCCATGTTCTTCAGGATCTGAAAAAAACCAACCCAGCAGCACCATGGTAGGTACAAGAGACTCCAGAAGGCACATCTCTTCCTCCCCGCTTTTTTAATAAAAATTGTCACCAACATGGTTTTGCCCAAATACAGCTATTCAGAAAGCCTGGAACCCCAGAATTTCTACAAGGACACTACTCCTTGCTGCCCAGCATCCCTCCCATTCTGCTCGAACATTGTCCTGTTCAATCAATTTGTCCTTCTGCCACCATTACCAAAGCCTGTAAAATATTTAATAAAAAATGCCAGGCATTGCAAATTTGAGATTTATCCACTCATCAGGGATAAACCGCAGAACTGGTCAGTGCAGAATCTGCAATAGCACCAAATGCAACATGAACATTTTCTGGACAATTTCCACTACTAAAATTAGGTGAAGTTCAAGGAGAAAGGTATTTTATCACTACTCACCTGTACATGACACATAGCAATGTAGAAGGCACACTTCTTTTTTTTTTTACAAATTACGAAACAGATTTTGCAAAACAATTTTCAGCAGGATTGAGCACACACTTTAATCGAGTGTCACACTGCACTGTTCACTTTAAACCTTAATCCTACTTCTTACGAAGATGTGGGATGTTTCTACATCCAAAGGCAACTTTTATCCCATTGGGACCAAGTGAGAGTTGAGACCTTAACCAAACGGAATGCAGGGAGACATGGATGATTTGCAATTTGGTCTACTGGAACCACCGATATTTGTGGAACAGACAACACTGTACAACACAGACATCCTTTCTGGGCCACATGAGAATTTTTTTTGCAGCAGGAGTGTCTGATTTTGGTTTGTGCAGGGGCAGTACACTGGGACACAGCCTCCAGCAGAGCAGAAACCACAGGGCCAGGCGCTGGAAGGAAAGCTTCCTGACAGGAGGCTCCTCGTACCCACACAGTCCTGCCACCCCATCCTGGTGCCTTGTACGATATCCAGCAGTGACTAGACACTGCACTGAAATATTACTATTATTCTCATTACTGAGCACACTGAAGTCATAGCTATGCTTCAGACTGAACCAAGGTAAGGAGAGTTTAGAAGACACTTTCAGAAAACAGGCAAGCTAAGGTTTTATACAACTATATGGTTTTATATCTGAGCCCATTCAAAAAAAGAATTTCCAGTAAAGCAAGGACAAGAGGGTATTTTCAGAGGACATTTAACAATGTGGAATATAAAGACATAGAAATCATGAAGGCAGTTTCATTACCCTCTATAAATAAGTGCCCTGAGTCCCTTCTCAACTGTAAAAGTCTACCACCACAGAATGATGTTTGGGCCTAATGCAAGAAGCAGCAGGCTAGGTGCCACTATTCTGGGCTGTGCAGCATCAGATAAAACATAGCTGATAGCACTCCTTGTGAAAGGACTGAACGGAACAGGGTCCTGAGCTGAAGTGGCATCAACTCACACCCCCCGAGACGGCTCAGCAGGACCAGGCAGCCAGCCCTGCTCAAAGCAGAAGCTGGGTCACAACTTGGCTTTGATCTCCTCCTGTCTTGATTGTCAATATTGAACTAAGTCACAGGTCTTCTCAAAGATGAGAGCAATATTATCACCTCACCCAGCTGAGGTCCACAGAGACGAGTACGTTACCTTGACTGCCACAGTGCACAGCCTGGAAGGCTTAAGAATCCCAGCAAGATGCCTGGGGATCTTGAAGCAGGAGTGGCATCTTTATACTGCATCTAAATATGTCCAGAATCTCCCAAATACAAGTTTTTCTTAAATCTACATGGCAAAACCCATGCTAGCTGGGTTTCCAAAGGCCAGCAAGTTCTGCAGGACTAAGTAATCTCATCTGTCTAAATCAGTAAGAGCATATTAGCATCAGATGGGGAAAAAAAGCATTCTGCTAGCTCAGCAAGAGCACATTTCAGCTGGAAGGCAAACCTTGTATATCTTGTTTCACAGCTGACTTTGGAGATGGACAGACAGTGTACAGGCTACTCTGAACTTCAACTTGAAAACTCACAAACAGCATGACCCTGGTTTTGAGAATCGGTGTATTCCACACAGCAGCAGGAGACGCTACACTGCTCTGTCAACTGTACACTCACAGTGACACAAGGAGACAGCACAACAACTCACTATGGAACCTATGCTTCTGCTCTTTACCATGAGAATTACGAATGGAACGAGAAGGTACTTTAGAAACAACCTTTTTCTCATGAGCCCATAGACTGTGTTCTAGAAACTCACGAAAACAGCTTAAAGTCGTCATGATTTAGATTTGCACAAATTAATCTGACTAACCTAATCACATTTGAATGCAAGTAGCATAGCAAAGGCTTACAAAGCAATAGTACTTCCTTACTTGCAGAAAGTTTTTCATTCCTTTAACATGTGTTTAACATTAGAATTGAACCAAACTACCTGGGTGTTGCACATTGCTGGAACAAACTGCAACCCTTCACTGCAAGCTGAGCCAACAAATCTGAAATGCATTTCTGATAGGAATCTCTGAAGTCTACAAATAAGGGCAATAAGGACAGAACAGATAACAAAAACACTATTAAAAATTTTAATATATATTTAATATCTATATTTTATATAGATATAAAGCTATATATATATATATAAAGATGTTACAACAATCTTAAATGTGGGTAATGTACTTCAACCTGCACATGAAAAGAGTAGCTTGTTATAGCTCACTGTGTAAATAAACACAAACTGACAGTGAGGATTACTAGAAACAAGACAATATGGGCTAGCTGGCACTCCACACTCTCACTTACCTCCTGGCTTGTTTTCTGGCCTGCCTTCATGTAGAAAATGAAAACAGTATCAAAAGGACGACACGGTAGTAAATCCAAGTAGCCAAGGTCATCAAAAAACCCAGGAAGAGCAGAGTCAAGTGCAATCAGGTGAGGAGGTAGACGACTGTTAGCAGGTTCCTATCCAACAGACAGTTCAACAGCTTAAAATCCCATCTTTCCTAACTGAAAAGGTCTTTATGGCTTCAATAATAATCCACCAAAATATAAAAAGACAATCTCCCTTTTCTCCTAAGAGCAAAATCATACACAAGGTTTTGATGCAATATAATCCTGTTACTGTAAACAACAGCAAGCCTAACAGTTTGATGGTTTGTTTGTTGCATTCTGCTCTCCTCATTAAATACAGTATTTTGCCAGGGAAGCAGACATAACATTTTGCTCAGAGTGCTAGCTACCACAACAAAAGCAGCAGATACTTTCAAAATATCACAACTATACAGTCACATGTGTAGTTTCATATTTCTTAACTTATATACCAATCATATGTACAATACTAAGCACTTCTAGAGGTCATTTTTGCAAATGCTTAATTGTCTACTTTTGCTGACAGTTTTCTGGAAGGAAATGCAACAAATAAGAAGGAGAATCCACAAGTAAGAGGCAGAATTTCAAATTAAGAATATAGATCATCTCTACAAACTGTTGTTATTTTAACTTTAAGAAGAAAGCCCTACAACCTAAGCATACTCCCAAGTGTTTCTATATGATCAAACCAGTTCAGCACAATCATCTCCAGAGCAGAACTTCTAAGGCAGTCATGTTTCAGAAACTCTTAAAGTACCACTCCAAAATCTAACTCAAGCTAAAGGAATGATTTCAAGTATGAACACATGAATGTGACAGCTTATGTACCCACTGCAAAATTAAAGATACAGCCACCTACACAGAGCATGTTCAACCTGGGGCATGGCCTTTCCCAACCCTGCTCTCAATCCCCGGAACTGTGATGGACTGGAATCCATCACTAGTTGATTAGACTACAGCTTAACAGTATTTGGAATTACACAGAAGATCTTCCACTAACAAAACTGAGGTATTGTGTTTGGCCAAGCCAGACCATACGAGTACTGAGGGCATCTGCACAATACTAAGAAGTATCAGGTCACCTTCAATGCCTCTAGTGAGAGAAATCCGAAGTGAGAGAGGAACAGGCGTGCGGTCTGGAACTCCTGTGCTGGTGGCGGGGGCTTACACTCTGTGACGGGATCAGGAAAGCTCTTCTTCCGCCACTCCTCTTCACTTTTCTGATCTATGGAAGTCTCAAAAACTATCTGCTGGGCCATGCCATTCCTCAGCTTCTCGTGTCGCTCTTCGAGCTGAAAAACATTGTGTGAAATGCTGATCCCACCAAGAAAACACCTCAGTCGTTCAGGAAAGCTGTAAGCCACAGGTACAGCCGCAGCTGCAGCTCCACCACCAGGATGTTCATCAAAGACCTTCCAGTGTCACAAAGTGAATGTCTGAACACCCTGTTCGCATGGGAGAGCTGTTGCAAAGTTATGTATCGAGTATCAGCTACAATTTCTCCCTTTTAAGTGAACAGACACTAACACACATTTGGCACTGTGAAATTATAAAATATTTTCAAGACACGCATCCCCCTCCTCCCCCAGGAGGTCTCAAAAAAGCCCCTTCCATTTCTCCAGGAGAAGTAACAAAACACAAGTCATTGCCTCTTAGCAGTACCAGGGTTTTAGGATCTGTAACAAAACATGTTGAGCAGTGCCTCCCAAAAAACACATTCCAGGCATTGTCATCTTCCCAGAGAAGTGCAGAGATTTCATCAGCTTGCAGAAGTTATTATTCCATTTATATGAAATTAGTCAAGCTAAAGAGTAAAACCATTTACGGTAAGACATTAGTGTATGATTCATGAACAGACAAAAACCCAAAACTAAAATTAAGTCAGAGACTAAGAGTTACTTACTTCCTCATTCACAATTTCATGTAAATCAGGAATGCTCAAGTCAGCTTTCACAAACGGGATCTTGTCCACTTCTTCAGGAAAAGGGCGGTGCTTCACGCTGTATTTCAATCCAACATCGTTTTTAGGAGCTGGTCGAGGTTCTGGTACAAAAGTCTGACAAAAAAGGGGGGTAGTTTTTACATTCAAGGCATCATACCACTAGACAATATTATAACAGATGGAAAAAGTTCTCTTCCTCTCACCACCAGAAGTACCTCAATCCATTAGTGAGAGTCATCATTAAAAAACATTCCGTAAGTACTTTAAACTAACAGACCTGCATTAAAAATGTGGCTGTAAATTCGAAACGAGAGACAGTTCTGCACATTTTAGTGGCTGCACCCCTGGAACCCTGCTTACCATCTAACCTCTAAGCAGTTGCAAACGTTAATTAAAATGGCAAACTTACATGGCAACATCCTATTTTCAGCTCATTCTAACTGTACTGAGCAAAAGCTATAACTGTTTGAGAAGGCTCCACTCTAACCTGCTGGCTATGATGACGACAAGCGAAGTCCTGGAGGAAAACAGCAGCAATGCCGTGGGTCAGGAGTGAGAGACACTCCCAGAATATCAAAAGGGCTTGCACCATGTATCAAAACGCAATTTTGACATTCTTACTACATGACATTCTAAACTGTTAGTATGTAATTCCAAATTTGAAGTTACCCATGAAAGCAACAAGAGATCCAGGTGCAGGTTTGCATGCACACAAGGTTCAAGCAAGACCTTTAATTACATCTTGAGTGCTGCTTTATAAATTGATGAACTACCAATTACGCTTCAAAATGACAAAACTGTTAACAGTAAAAGTTAGAGTGCCTTTAAGTTGGAAAAGTTCCCTTAAAATAGGCAAGGAGGCCAGCAGCCAGGACACAATCTCTCCTTTGGCGTGACCGACACCATTCAGCAAATGGCCTCAGCTCCAGTGACGGCACAGCTCCAAAGGCACCGCGGGGAAGGGCCTCCTGAAGGCTGCTTTGCAGAGACCAGATTCATCTCCATGTGAACGTGACAGCTGAGACTGACAGGCCCTCAGTTCAGCTACATTATTTTCTTTATTTTACTGAGGAGCACATGAAGACTTGGAAGATTTGGAGAAGTTCACAGACAGAAATTCTGGTAACAGAAGGACATGCTCCACTGGACAAGTGCAACAAGAGATTTTACTGTAAAGTGAGATTGGGGTATTTCTCCTCCACTATTCCTCTCCAGAGCTGTTCAAAAGTTCATCTACATAAATTTTTACAGCAGTTTTACAGCCATCTTTGCAACACTGGGCTTTGTGGCCTGAATAGCTGTTCTCTCTGCAGCATCTCATTCTACACCTCCAGACTTTGCTCCCTCTGCTGCAAGAGCTTTGCCCGACATCCTAAAATCAGCACCAGCACTCATGCCGACACTCTAAATACACTGTCCATTGCCCCACCACCTCAGAAGATGCTTTCAGAAAAAAAAGAATGCCCCCTCCCCTTAAACAAGTCTAGAAGGCAACAGCACTTTGACAGCCTGTATTGAATATTAATCCCAAGTCGTAAAGAGTCACCAGAGATGTGTCACATTACCTACAGCTAACGGCCCCGTGGCTCAGCCTTAATGTATAATCACCAGCTCTGCGGGGCTGTCTCACATTAGTGGAATTTCTGCTGAACATCTAAGTTAAAGATTTCTTTACAGGCTTTGATAGAGACCTTTTGATTTGCTTTAGCTCCTCTTGGTAAAAGACAGAGTTGCTGGGCCCATGCAAATCTTCCAGATGTCCCACGGATCAACACCGTGACAGAGGGGAAGGAGTCATCTGCAAAGCACATGGGTTAAGAGAACAACACATCATAAATTGCAAACAGTTCACTGGGCAATAATTTAACCAGAAAGAAACACAGACATGATGGCCGAGGCTTTGTTTTCAAGGTTAACTCCTCCCTGACCCTGAAGCCAGCAATCCTCTCTGCAGCAGGGAAGCACTAGTACACTTTGGGGTCTGCTCAGCAGTGGCCAGCTCAGTTCCCTCACTAAACACAGCTTTCATCCAAATTCATGCAGATCACTGTTGCTCTCCAAATCACCTCCAGGAAAAAGATTGTCCAGCCACTGCCTGTTCAGATAAGACAAGTGACCATATGGAGACAGTTTCCACGACCCTTTTGTGACCTTCTGCAAAGGTCCCACACAAACAGCAGCAATAAGAACGGCGGAAGGACAAGAGACTACGATGGGAAGATTCTGACTTCACATCATGAATATTTTTCACCACAAGGAATAGGGACTCAGAAGTTGTCCTCATAGGTTTTCAAGACCTACTTGGACAACATCAGGTTGCACTGTCCTGGTCTCAACTCAGTTTAGAGGAGGAGGTCAGACCGCAGATTCCTGCGGTGCCCTTCAGCTTGCACAATGACAGATTTAGCATTGCGGGGATTTCAGTCTTCCTTCAAGACTTAAAGGGCCACTGGTATTAGCCACCTTAGGAGAGGGACCATCATACCTCAACAGCTTTTCAAGATTATTTATATTTTGTGCACATAAACCACAAATTGACACCATCCAGTAACTAGCAGATACACCATCCAGTAACTAGCAGATTCCTTCCCAAGTATTTCACGGGAAGTACCAAGGTGCAGCCTAGCTACATGAGCACACAGAAAAACCAAACCAGCTCCCAACAACCGTCCACTTCAGTGATCAGCCTCAAAAGTGACCTGACATACTTGTGCATTACTGCAATTAACCCTGTAATTCAAAGGGGATTTGTAAGCAAGCTACACACAGCAAGAAAAAAATAATCTGAGATTCTAATAGCTTTACACGATTTTTCACTAATGTATTCAGCCCAGGCAGAGTAAGGATGAGAACTGCTCAGCCACTCTAGCATGCTCCACTTCATTCTAGTCAGGAGCACACTTGCTCAGACCCAGACTGTGGGTGAACATGCGGCAGTGGCTCCCAGCATCAGCACTTTCTGCAAGATTTATTTAGTGATCTCTGTTTTCAAGACTAGTATCTAGACTCCATCCTGTCCACAGATGAGGAAAATATATCTATGACAGAGCAGATCTAACATACACTAATCTTAATTTTCTTATATACTACATCAGTTTATCTGTTCTGTTAGGTAATGCCATGATACATGAAGACTTGCAGGTGGAGCAGTTATTCAGTTCAAAGCATCATGCAATTTAATACCAGATTTTTTTTTTAAATAGAAATTCTTGATGGTCAAAGCATATGAGCCTGAAACAAGTTAGATTCAGGTGTGAAAGCCAATACCCTGTGATAGCTCTCCCTCACTGTGGGTGCCATTGACAGAACAGGATGGTACACAGGAAAGTTATAACAGCTCCTAACTAAAACCATTGGAGCTGAAAGCACCCACAGAAACCTTTAGTAACAGGAGACCTGAAGAAAGCAAAAGCAAGTGTGCAAGCATAGAAATGTAATTTGCTGAGCACTTATCCCCATCAAGCCTCCTATAATCTTTATATTTTCATTTCTTTATGAAAAGGGTGTTTTCAAAATGTAATGCTATTGCTCTGTCCACCAGCAGTATCCCAGATGGCAGTCAGCTGCAAGGACCTGATCTAGCTGGGTGAAAGGCACAGACCACCTCATCGACAACTGGGATGGGCTTGTACATGATTGACTATCGGTGGCATTGTTATTCCCACCACTTCACTGCAGAACACCCCCCTGCTCAACCACACACCCACAGAAGAGGCAAGATGAAGCGCCTTCATTTTGCAGCTCTACACAGAGTTTTAACCCGAGGAAGAGACTCACTCTGTTCATTGCCTAGAGGCTGCTCCAGCATCGCCAGGATGACACTATTATCCAAAACGAAGTAACGGAAGCTATGCTTGTTTATGGTAGGTAGACGAGAATATTTAATTAATGTGGTTTCATTCACCAAGCTGCAAGGAGAAGCTGGGCCACTGGGCGAAGGAAATGCTCCAAGTAACTGCATAATACTGCAAGTGAGAAAGAAGTTAAGAGTTACAACAGATTAATAAGATGAACTGTTCCACTCAAGCACAGACCTTCACTAGTATTCTTCATTTGCATCTTGACACAGCAATTACCCCACCAGGGCATGCCTGCCCACTCCCATCGGCTTGTTGTTAAACAGAACCAGTAACTTCAGAAAAACAGACATGAAAACTTTAAAAAAGGATACCGTGCCTACAGAATGAGTTTCTGCATAATCTAGGTTATAAAGATATTAAGATATGCTTTGAAATGCAAAAATCTGTACCCTCCCACAGCTTTTTGTAATGTTAATTCTTATAAGAAGATTATGGATAGTCGAAGATCATCATCCATACCTTAGCCCACCCTGATATCCCGTCCTGCCTACCATCATGCTGTTCATGCAGTCAAACAGTTCTTTTCAACTTTTCTAGAGCAAATCTTAATTTTCCTCTGTGCTTCCCCTCCCCAACCCCCACAGTATGTGTTACTGCATTTCCAGGAGAACCTCTCAAAAATATTATTCTGCCCACAGCATTGGGCTTGCCTAACACCCCATCCTGCACCAGCACACCTGCTGCACGTGCCATTCCCTGCGGCATCACACAGAAGACAGTGTCCACCAGTTCCCCACTCATGTGGGCATATCTTGTCAGGCTGAGGATAAGGAGGAGGAGGATGGAAAGACAGGGCTGCTAGGGCAAGCGGGAGATAGAAGGAGCTGTTGTCTGCAGAGAGGACTGTCTGAGAACAGAACACCCAGGGCTGCAGGAGGGCCTGGGCTTTGTTCTCAAGGCAGAGAACAGGCAGGAGGGGATGACAGCAATCACAATTAACACTTGGAATGGGAGGGGGAAGACAGCTAAGGCAGAGCACAGAACAACCCTGCCCAAAGGGCAAAACAGAGGGTGCTTCTGGCTAACTATTCAAACGGTCTCACTACATTCAGAGAGATGTGACCACCTGGGAACTCAACCACTCTCAGACAAGGCAACACTGAACAGTAAACACGCTCTGACAAACTACATACCACGTTAGCGTAGCTTCAGCAGCATCCTTCACTCTCATGGATGCGGGGTTTGGCTCCTTATCTCCTTTGTACTTGACCTCGTGTTCGCTGTTTTTGGATTTACTTCCCGAAATGCCCAGCTCCACGATCTCCAGTACCTCTTTCAAACAATCCTAAAACACAAGAGGAACCACCTTAAAGCAGCAACACTCCAATAAATGTCTCCAAGATCTCACTGAAACAGTGATATACCATTAATTAAAATAAAGTACTGCTGGTAATACGAGCTCAGAAATAAAAGCAGATTATTCTAGCAGACAGTGTTAGAATAAGATCACCTTTGCTACAGGAAAGATAAGTAGACATCTGTAGATGGAGAAAGTATGTTTGTATTCTAGCGGTAAAAAATGCTCTGAATGAACACAGACAGACAACATATGCCGTTACATATGTACAGTATTGCCAAGAGGACTAGTAAGAGTACAACTGAAAAATATAAACATATTTAAAGAACTTTTAATTAAGTTCTAGGCACACTGAGAACAAGCTCAGCCAGAAAATTGCAAGAAATCCTTTTCCAAATCTTTCAATTGCCAACATCTTTCATAAGTAAAATATACCATGGTATCCAACTCACCAAGAGAACAACAATAATATTCTAAGAGGATACAGCAAAGCTTCAACACATTTATTACAGGAGAGGCCAGCACTCAGTAGAGCCACAGGTATGACTCAGGTGTTGCTCACTGCAAAATCATTTGCTGAAAATATCTGACTGCTACAAAGGTTCAAATCTCCTGGCTTGAGCTATAGAATAACAAGGAGTGTTCCATGAACAAATAACTGCCTAAAACCTGAACACAAGTGGCTAGTTTTTACCACCAGAGACCAGGCAGGGCTCTATGCCTTGGCCTTTGACCTTCCTCACATTCACAACTGATGTAGAAAAGAGGTGAAGAGGAAGATTAAAAGTTTTCTGGCATAACACATTAACCAGCATTGAGATGCAAACACTCGCCATGGAGAATTACAGGAGGACTTTACAGTGCTGGCTAGTAAAACAGCCAGTGAAATTCAAAGCAAGCACAAGGTGAGGCACCTGGAAAATGCAATTCTAATACTTAAGAGTGCAATGAAAGGCTCCCATCTGACTCTCATGCCTTGGAACGAGGCACTAAGTCTCCCATATATACTACACACAGTATGTAACACCATCTCGATATGCAGTGACAATTAAAATAAAAAAAGAACCTCACGAAAGGAAATAAAGCATTACGCAACTGAATAAACCCATGCTGTGCCACATCCAGGGAAACCATCCTGTCCTAGCCACCTGCTGCCATCTCAGCATCCCAAAGTGCACACAGAAAGCATCTTCATTTAAAGTCCTGCTTGTGGGGTTTCAATTTCCATTTTTTAAAAATACATGTATTTTATGCATGCTATAGAATACATAAACAAGATACAAAGATATATAAAGTTCTATATAAAACTATATATAATACATATGAATATACATTATACATAAAAATATAGAAAGATCACCAAGCTTTCTCTGCAAGGAAGCCAACAATTAAAACACACACTCAAAATTTATTTATTTAATTTAAGCAGCAGGACAGAAGGCTGCTGGAGACATGCATCTTTCATTTCCTGCTCTTTTTGAGCTTCCCAAGCAAATTCCATCTTGGATTGAGCTATGCCCTGCCCATTTCTAGAAAACTGGTATCTTGGAGAAACAAAATAGGATTATCAAAGTATTAGCATCAAAGGAATTCTGTTAATTCTAGAAGATGCGTTAATCAGATAAGAGCTGTGAAGTGAGACACAGCTTTTAGTGAAGTTCATCTGCAGCAGGCAGCTATGCTACACGTACACCATTAATTCCCATATTTCTCTTTTCAGTTCCTGTTTTTTCAGGTTTTTTCTTCTCCCTTTTTCTAGTTTCACAAAGCAAGAAAAAAAAAGATCAAGGCATTCTTAGAAATATGACAGGTGATTTTAAGGCCAAAAACATTCTGGGTGAATAAAGGGCAAAAATCAAAATTCAAAAATATTTTGCACAGAAACTAGTTTTGAAAACTAAGAAAACGACATTATTTTAAAGTAATCAACAAACATGTTGGGCACAGAAGATATTACAAGACACTAGAAGTGCCCTAACTGACTATAGGGTTAGGGTTACTACTGCCCTGCTAGTTACACACCAGAGACTCCTACCTTCTCATCCAGCATGTCAGGGTGCTCGGTGAGCCAGACACAGAGGCACTGGAAAGCTGCAACTATCATGGAGTGAAGGTCACGGGAGTGGAGCGGGGCTGGGCGGCTGCACTGGTACACGATGTAGCTGCACACTGAACTAATCGCTCTCTTGCGATCAGAGGAATCCACCACTACTTTCACCTGCGTAAAGCAAACAGGAAAGGATGAGAATTCCTCCACAAAAGTCTTCTGGAGAAGAAATAGTCTTTAAAAGCATTTTATAACGCAGTTTTAAGAAACAGGAATAAATGGTTGAGCTCTTTTACGATTACAGCTTAAAAGCTGTGGGTAAAAAAATATTAACAGTGACAGATATTGGAAATTAGAGGAAAGAAATGCTGCACAGAGGTACCACAACATTGCATGGCTTGGTTTCCAAGAGAAAAAGTGGTACCCATATGGTTTAATAAGAAATTAATTGCAAGCTGAATAAATTAGTATTTGAAACTTACTTTCAGCAAATAGCTCTCTCCTTCAGCTACAACAACCCACTCTGGACCTCTGCGAACCCCTCACTGCCAAGTCTCCCTTCCATGGGGTTTCATTCTGCTCATGTTAACTTTCCTCTGGGCACATTTTGTCAGCACAGTCACTTTCACCAGTGAAAAAGGGACCAAAAATCCATCCTCAGACAAGCAGATTGGCAAAAAAACCCCAAAACTCACTGCACAAACCCCTCAGCCTCTGCCCAGCTCAGGGCTGCGGGGAGCAGGGCTCCTGACCGGAGGGTTAGTGAAGAGCCCTGCATAGGAGCCATGAGGACCTACACTATACAACCGGGTGAAGAACCGAATCCTCTGCACCTCAGCAGAGGAACAGTCAGTTAAAGCCGGATTTCATGCTCTGTAGCACTGACCATGCCACACAAAGCTTTACTCATTAGGTGCGCCCGTATCTGAGCAGGAAGGGGGATGGCCTTGCTGCTGACACTGCTGGAGCCAGGCAGCTGTCGTCCCCCAAGGGGGTGACAATTCAGAGCCGTGGGATGAAGGCAGCATTTCCTTCAGAAATGTAAGATCTACAGCAAATAGAGTCCTCTCCAAATGAGCCTACGAAAAGGAGGTTGGTGAGCCAGCGCTCTTCTTGTGGATAAGAGGATTTTTGAATTTACCAAGTCCCACTAATAACCCGGAGCTGAACAGACACAGGACAGGGCAGCCCCTATGCTGAGAAGGGCTTGGGGACCGTCACCTCCAAAGGCACAAGCAGAGCCAGTTCTCCACTCTGCAGTTCTGCAGGATAAGGTGATCTCTTTCTACCCTCTTTGTTCCAAAGGGAGAAGATAAAGATACCCCAGAAGAAGAATTACCTCAGCTGCATGAGAATTATACAAAGATTACAACATTTAATATCAATCTGGGCAGGCATTCGAAAAGCTGAATTTATTTTCACATTCCCATCTCATTGCAAGCCATGGAAAAAAAACCAGCCTGGCTTAACCACACAAGCTGCAGGACCCCCTGGTTCTGTATGGTGCTCTAAGACCCAATCACCATACATTCCTTCACTGCAGAACACTTCCAATGCATCCTTCAGCTCATGCTGCTGCAGTAGTAAAATCAGCCCCCAGCCCAACACGGCTCAGTGCTGACTCCACACTCTAAAAATGCCCGAGACACGTGCGTTTCAGAGAGAACTGTCGTCTTCCCAGCGGAATATGACAGCAAACACTGAAATGTCACACCAGGGCACTGTGGCTGCTGTAAATGCACTGGACAGCCACCCAACCAAGCAAAGCCATGACAAATGGTTCACAGTGGGGTTGGAAAGCTCAGTGGCATGTTTTTCTTCAACTGGGCAACCTAATGTACAGTGCATCCCCTTGGAGTGTGAAAAACAAAACCCCAAACCAGACACATGGAAATCCATGAGAAAGGTTAGGAGCCATCCAGCCAGAATCCCGCAGCAGGGCTGGAGACATTCAAAGCCCGCCTGGATGCGTTCCTGTGTGATCTGATCCCGGTGTTCCTGCTCCAGCAGGGGGATTGGACTGGATGATCTTTCGAGGTCCCTTCCAGTCCCTAACCTTCTGTGATTCTGTGGTGTACCTGAAGAAGCCACACTGAGCCACCCTTCCAGCCCAGAGGCAGTCAGACACACACCCTTTGAGCCACAGAGCGTTTACACGAGGAGAAGATGAAGTACGAACGGGGAACTGCTTATTCTCACAGCCAAACAGAACGTTTGCTGACAAACTCAGACACAGACATCCATTTGGTGGCATGACTTTCACCTAAAAAAAGACCATAACCACCCTCTGAGAAGAGGCCAGAGCACACAAACGTTCCCACCTCACCTTCGCCAGTCCAGACAGCAGCTCCAGTGCAGCCAGAGAGATACTCATGTCCTGCCTCCACTGCGAGTTGAGCCGTTGGGTTACCAGGTGAATACTGCGGATCAGCAGCCCAGCAGCTGTATCTGTATGAAGAGCTAGGATATAACCCCCATACCACACGCCACAAGGAGGGAAAATAACTAAGAGTTAGTGACAAGAAGCAAAGCACAGGCACAAGCCAAAGCAGCCACAATACACACATCAAAGTTACACACAACCCAGAGTCTCGAAATTGGGTTGGTCACTTTTGCACAGGCTAACTCCTTATATACACCAGACATCATACAAATACATTCAGACTAGCTTCTCTCAGTTTGTTTTTTTTTTTTAAAGACACCTTAGATAATCCCAGCACTCTGCTGCACACCAGCAGCAGAACAGCTAGCTTCAGGCTTTGTTACTGTTCGCTATTGGACTTAAATTGCTGTCATGTCTTTCAGTCTCAGAAAAATTAAGACATCAGCAATGTATATTAGACATTAGTACTTGTACATTTAGGCATCAGTAATGAACCAATAGAGCCCTGTAACTTCAGATAACTCTGCCAGAAGTTACTCGTTCTTTCTATACCTAGTGTTTATCAAAAGTTGTACTAATTAGATACACGTAGATAATGAAAGAATCAGTCCTGGAGAGGACAAGATGCAATTATTTCTAGACCTTTAATTTCTCTGAACCTCTAGTTCAAAATTAAAAACTGGTTTTAGTACCTGTTGTTCTCATTTAAAATTATTAGGAACATAAATACTACACATACTTATTAAAACTGAAGTAGGTAAATTAATTTCAGAAACAAAAACTGCTAAATGACTAATTATAAAGAGACATAAAAGCTATGACAGCTAAGGTATAGTCTTCACAAAACTTAAATCATCATATTTAACACTCAAAAGCTAAGTACAATGTCACAGTAGTAGCAGCAGATTCAAGTGTCTGGTACAGTTAAAGAGGAAAAACAGACCATCTTGTTTTCAATTTTTTTGTTTGAAGAATCCAGCAGAAACACAAATTCTTTTCATAAATTTCTTATAACCTTACCTTCTGTGCAAAGGAGATTCTTAAAAATCCAACAAAATAAAATATATTTTTGTAATATATTAACGTTATGTCATAGTTTAAAGACTCAGTAGGTCAATTATTTAAAAGATTTTCTTTTAACCTTACAAATGAATATTTTTACAAGCACTTGTCAATGAAAACCCACACAAATTAAACCCACAATCCAGGTGGTGTGCTGAAAACTAGCACTTGAATAATCTCAAATAAACAAATCTTGTAGGGAAAGCACCAAGGTGTTTATATGCATCCCTAGAATATACTAAAGTCTTTCTTGCTAATCTCCCTCTTCTCCCTAGCTACAGAAATAGAAAAAAAAAATTTTGGTTGGTGACAAGAGAGCAGTCAGCCTAGGCTGCAAACACAATTAAAGGGGATCTGCTCTCACATGTACCTGGACAACATCAGTTAAACTGATGAAGACCAAAGGAGCAAATGAAATTCCAGGACTTTGCCATTCAGCCAGCTTACCACACAGATTTAGAAGAACACAGATTTTATTACATAGATTCACAAATGCACAATACTAGACATAGCAAACTAAAGTTAATCACTCAATTCTCTCGTTATAACAAATGACATATCACAAGCACTCGCTTACTTGCTCTATAAAACCAGGAGTCCCTCGAACGCTCTTTCAATATAGTTTAAGAAAAGGCGCTATAGAAGTCAGGTGAGCATTTTGGAATGCTACCAAAACAAATTAATTTACACTTGGGGGACATTTTTCCCAGTATTGTTCATGAAAACATAAGCTAAACTAAAGCAGCAAACACCCTTTTCATAAGCTTTTACACTCTTGTTTTTAAAATGTTGACAGAGTCCTTCAGCAGGATTAAAACCCAAGCAGCTGAAGGGCACGTATGAGCACAAACTGGCAACACACAAAGGGGCTGTCCACCCCGGGTTCCAAAGACCCGTGCACATTCATGTATTAGCCCAAACTAGGACCAGAAAAAAACAACCCAGAACACATCACCCTGGCATGTAATGAGAGATTTTTCCAAAAGAGCTGTTCTTACCATAATCCCTCAGAAGGGCTTGTGCTGGCCTCTCACTGTCTGGTGTCGTAGGCTCCGTACTGCCTCCACTCGCAGTGCTAATGCCACTGTTAGTTCGACTGTGGCTTTTGAAGAGGTTACTTTCACCACCGTTCTGCAAAGTGAAAGTCAGTTTTGAGCAATAATATTTTTCCGAGTTCCCTATACCAGAGGATACTCTCAGATACAATGGAGAAAAAAAGATGATCAAACCTCAGGATGCTGAGCACCTTACAAAATCAGATAACATATGAGTAATGCATTCTTTCTGAAGCAGAAACTTGATAAACAAAAAACACTTACCGTTTCCATCTGACAGCCAATGGCTTCCAACAGTGCTGAATCTTGAACAATATTTAACATTGCACCTGAAGAATTAGATACAAGAAAGTAACTAAAGACCGCTGTAGAATATTCACTGCTAAACATTACAAAGAAGCACTGAAGGTCTAACATACGGGATCACCGTCCTGTTTTATAAAAACCTCTTTGAAGAGTTTTATAAAACAGAAGATTTGCTTCAGGCTTAGCCATTAGAAGCAGAAGAGAGCTGAGACGGAGTTTTCAGCTATTTTAAAATGCTTTGAACATAGGTTTTTCAAATTCCTCAGTTCAGAAGGATTTTGGTTTCACAGAAGGTCTGAAATTGTTCCTTGTCTCCCATCACAGAATCACAGAATGTTAGGGATTGGAAGTGACCTCGAAAGATCATCCAGTCCAGTCCCCTGCCGGAGCAGGAAATCAGATTGTGCTCGTTTAAAAACTTGGGTTACATTTAAGGATATCTCCCAATTCTCGAATAACAGTGTTTGCTAGATAGCTCAGAGAGCCAAAATGAGCTGCGCAGTCCAAAGCCATCTCAAGGGTTACACAGTGCTGGCCTTGTCTATGTTCCTGCCTGGCACGGAGAGGCTCCCTTCCCCTGCTGGCCAGTAGGAGCCAAAAGGCAGCTGGTGACGGGCCAACAAAAACAGTTTCAGGTCTTAATGAGCTACCAGTACATACAGCAACCTGCTGGAAGACAAGTGAATAACGTCTGGTCCATTCACCAACCCTTAAGACATTAGCGCAAGGGACAAGTGAAATCAACCCCCAAACCACTGTAACACGAGTTTTATTTTTATAAAGACATTTCTGCCCCTGCCTCACAAAAAAACCAACACACCTCAAGGCTAATATTTGCATCATTGATAATCTGTGGGTTTGCAGAACAAATTAAAAATCACTTTCAATTTGACAAAGACATAAAACCCATTTCCTAAATCAGGAGGCCACTTCATAATCTGAGGTGGGATACACTGGAATTCTCTCTACCTAGAAGTCATCCCCAGCCTCTCACTTCTGGGGCTTTGTTTTCCATCAGTGCCCAAAATACCGCATTGAAAAAAGCTGAAGCAGCAAGTGCAGGGGTAGCCAACACTACTGCAGCCGAGCTAGCCAGCAGGTAGTTATCTCTTCCATGCCAGGAGAGGTGACTACACAAGTGTAGTATCACACACTGCCCAAACCCCCAATGCATTCTGCTGCCTTGGGCAAACCAGCACGAACAGTCTCTGCCCGCTCTGCAGCATCACCCCCAGGCAAGGGGGAGGGAAGCAGTAAGGACACGGACCTCGAACGGGCCAACACCAACACACACCGAGGCATCAGTTTTCATTTTGTCCTCCCTCCACCGGCAATGAACATTCAGGAGAACGCCACTTGCTGTATGAAGGGAAATGCACCACTCACTGTCAAACATTTAGGGAGCACCTGGAACCAAAACTGACTCTGTTGAGAAGCTTGAAGGCACATATGAAAATCTCCGGCTAAACTGGAGATTTGTGAATCCTCTCCAACCAAACCCAGCAGGAAATAACTTCCCATACGGAAATAGGAGCCTAACAACAGGAAACCAGGGAAGATGGACTGGTACGGACTGTGATGGAAACAGCAATGGTAAAAAGCCACTCAAGGCAGAGCATCTACCCAGCCAGATGCAAAGACCAACTCACAGTGGAGGGTACAGGAACGCATGGGTGGGATTTCACAGAGCATCACCCTACGATGCTGGAGGTGGTGCAGCCGATGCTCAGTGGTCTCACTTGGAGAATCGCTCTGAAACTGCCCCTCCCCTCATCCCTTCACCAGCATTTGCTGCAAATCATTCTTTCAAATTATTCTCCTCTAAGGAACTATTTCAACCACCACAAGGAAACTTTCCCAAAGTCTTTGCAGACAGGATTTGTTGCCCTTCACTTCATCGCTCGTGCCATTTTCTTGCCCTCCCCTATTAATCAGGTGCACGCTCTGTCTCCCAGAGCAAGGCAGACATCTCCCACTACAGTGCAAGTCTGTCCCCTTTTTAAACAGAGAAAAAGAAAGTGGTCAACAGACA
This sequence comes from Syrrhaptes paradoxus, assembly GCA_013400615.1. Classification (NCBI taxonomy): domain Eukaryota; kingdom Metazoa; phylum Chordata; class Aves; order Pterocliformes; family Pteroclidae; genus Syrrhaptes; species Syrrhaptes paradoxus. Next base: position 187,975 of record VZTO01025421.1, read on the forward strand.
ACAACTCCATAATGTGGAAAAAGGCACTTTTAAAGAGAAAAAAATAAGGGGGGGACACACAACACCAAAGGCACGTTTTTTACTTGCCTGAAAATATATTTAACTGGACAGATTCTGCACTGTTCTTGTTTTCAGCTTCTACGTACATTCTGAGTACACAGAATAACGTTAACACACTCATTCCCTCAAAGAACAGTTTGCTGCCAAGCTACCCTGCATATCCAGACTCTATTCCCACGCTTCTGTCTGAGGATTTGCACAGTGCTAAACAAATGTCATCTATATTTTGCCAGTGCTACACCACTGGTCACACAGTATTTCAATGTTTCCAGGCTTTAATCATGTCCAAAACTAAAATGCTCCTGGTAGCCTGTTAATCAAGAATCCTTCCCAAAAACAGAAGAACATTATTTCCTATTTCTATTCCTAGTTACGAATTACTTTACCTGCTAGAGTGTGCTGTACTTCTGCCCCTATTTTTCAAGTACTATTTCACATTTGTAAAAAGAGAGAGACTACTATAACAAAAATGTGAGGCTTTTGAAGATGTTTTCATAGTATGAGGGAGATAACACAGAGGATAACCTGCCAGGAATTTAGTCTTTTTTTCTTGCAAACCAACACAATAACCACCCGTATCATTCCAGGACAGATTAAGACAGACACTTCTGTAACACAGTTAATAAATAAAAAAGTTGAATTAACCTAGTATCATTTGAGTGTTGTTGGGATCTGTTTCTGTCTGCAAAGCTCCTATAAGTATATTCACAAGCCTCAGCTTCAAGGAAAGGAAGGTTACTGGCTTATCATACGTTGAGCCATCATCATTGCTGAATTTCCCTTCCAGGACAACCTGAAAGAAAAATACATAAATTACAGTATTAATTACAGATCACACCAGTGGGGTACTGGTTTCAAAAGTCAATATCCACAGCACACATTGCTCCTGACAACTTGTAAGATTGTTACAGGCTTGCCAGAAGAGTTTCAGTGCTAAACAGAACACCAAATACAACCCACGAGTCATCCAAATGCCCGTAGAAATCAACCAGGGAAATGCAAAACAAAGTGATAAGTTTACTACCTCAGACTTTATGGTTCCAAAATGATGAGGGAGAGGAAGCAGAGACAGCAAGATGTTAATCGAAGCTCTTCTTAGCTCTGTGGGGTTTACATAGATTTTAAACTTTGAGAGTTCTCTGCAAATCAAAACATCACACAGTTAATCAACTTTTCATAGGAATTTGGAGTCAAATTTAATTAAGTTAAAATTAAGCCTACAGCCACTCAGCAGTCTTAAATAATTTGCAGTATACAATGTAGCTGTTTCTTTCTAGGATCAGGATTTTTTTTTCTTTTTTAAACAGCAGCAATAACACAATGAATTCAAGCAGGAACCACCACTTGCTGAGGATTCTGTATCTCACATAAAAGCAATGAGCTGACAAAGATATTATTCGTATACTGCATCTCCAAAGCAGGAAGCTTTGGTCATAAACCTCTGCTGGCTTATTACAACTCAACCCCCCTCCCCGGATTATCAGAGATCTGCAGAATACGCTCACGCGCATACTGCGTAAAACAAGCTGCTTAGCAAATAGCTCCACTTCTTTTGCTGGCCACCAGCAAATTCTTCTACTTATAAGACCTACCCAAAAGAAGCAGTGGCTCAGATTTAAGCCCAGAAGATAAATAATATTTTATGCAGAAATTCAAAATGAAACGCAGCACCAAGACACAAAACATCTGTTGAAGAAGGCATGCACATAGTACTAAGTGCCTTAGCAAAACGTCCAGAAATCTATAAAGCTCTGACAAGTAACGTATCTTCTGGTTAAGAACCTACTCCAATTTCACCAGTTTAAATTATCAATTTTTCTATTTGGTGATGTGTAAGATTACTCTCTTAATGAATTCACTACAGAAACAATCAGTAACGAATATCCTGTGAAATGTTTCTTAGATTTAATTTAAAGCAAGCACGGTTATTGCTTTAAACAAAACTGCATTAACCACAATTGAAAATCAGAGCTTATGAAGTGCCGCTGCTATCACCAACCACAGACACGCTATGGAGCCCACATCACACAACTCCCTCCATGAAAACAACTCAGGAATAACAGAAACCCCAGAAGATAAACATCTCCCCACATTTCTGACAATGTTTACATGGAAATAGCAGTTTACCTGTCAGGTAAGATAGTTTCAAGAGCCGAAATGAAATAAGGAACCACGACATCAATCCCCTTCAGGTCACAGCAGAACAAAGGAGGGGAGTTTAGAATAACACTGGCAAGAACAGGGTGGCAAATGAAATCTGCTATCTGCAAACCCTGAATTAAAAGCATGTAAAATCTGACAAAGAAAGATAAGATTAAATTATTTGCACATAAAAAGCACCAGCATCCCCCATGAACAAGAATGTGCAATCACTATGTCATCTTTTCTATATAAAACAGAGTAAGTTTCAAAAATCAGAGCTAGGAAATGTTTAGGTGAGCATCCCCCCAAGTTACTTTAGCACCGGCAAATGCACCTGAAGAGCTTAACACCCCCCCCTCAGAAACCCCTTGTATTTCACGTGAAAAACCAACGCAGCACAGTTTTATTGAAAGCTCTGACTTGCTGCAACACAGAGTGGGAGCCGTGCAAAGCTAGCCCAGTGCCTGGATCCCCTGCTCCTCCCTTCTCCATGTAAGGACGGGAGCATACCTTGATTTTAACTCCCCAACACAAGAAAAACCCAGCAAAATCCTTCAGGGGGTGAACAGGACAGGACACACTGATCAGCAGTTTGGAAAGTGAGACCCAACATAACCAGCCCACATGAAGCAGGGGCAGGAACCCTGATGGCCATCACCCTAAGGCAGTTAGTTTCTCAAAGTTTTTTGTTAGAGAATACTTATATCCCCTCTTTCATTTTTTTAAAAGGCTTGCAAACACAGAGGAACCTCACTGACTGGGTAAGAGAAACACCTATCCACAAAACACTACAAAATCCAAGAAATAAACTATCTGAGTCTTCCAGGAAGTTTTGATGCCATCTGGGACAAATGTACCTGAACAGTTTGAGAGACTCATGATTTAAAGTTGATTCTCTGCTTCTAGCCTTTGCTATTTCACTTTTTAACAACAATTCAGGACAAAGGTACCCTATGATAGGCCAGACAGCCTTATTTAATTACAAATGGAACTGAAACCAGAGGTAGTTCAGAACACAACTGTTTTAAATAATGGAATATTAGTGCATTTCTACAGTTAAAGAAAAAAAAAAAACAAACCACAAACACATTCTGTTCCAGTGTTGTGGTGTTTGACAACATTAAGACCCTTCACGGGCTAATGAAGTGCACAAAGTCTCACGCCTGCACACTTATTTTTTTCCATGTGAACAATCTTCCATGACAAATTACAAACAACAAGAATTGAGGAGGCAAGAAATGCATCAAAAAGACAACACACCTTCCAGCTAGCAGGCATTTTAAGGGACTTCCCTTCAACTGAAGTTGAAGAAAACCCAATGAAAACCAGCATTATGAGAAAACAAAAGGAAACTGCTACTCAGTTTAGCCAGAGATCCCCACCTACAGCACCTGAAGGCTATCCGTGTTTTTCCGAATTGGCAACACAGGATTCAGACAGTAACTGAATGCTCTTCCCTGGGAATTAATTTGCACCATAACTTATACCAATAAAGCAACTGGAAGATAGGTTAGTACCGGGATAGGTAAGCTGGTAATATTTCCTCCCCAGTCTTCTTGCTACAAAATATCCTACACAGTGTCCCGCACGCCTCTGCCCTTCCCGCTTCATAGTTGTCTGGGAATTCACTCGCATCAAACATGGGGTTGGAAGCCATTGTGTCTGTGGACATTTGTGATCCTTTCCGGCGGAACTCCACGCTAGCTTGAGTTGCTATGGCTGGGAAAAGAAAAAAGAACAACAGCGTTTCACTGTGTGTTACCATACCTGACAGGCTCATGGGATCCTGGACACAAAGATCAAGTCAAATTTAGTGGTTATCATGAAGCTGTTAGTTCGCTATATTCGATTCAGCGCCTCTGTTTAGAAAGTATTTGTACCTAACTTTTTTCTTTGTAAGGATGACAATGACTGACCTTCATGTTCTGGAACCCATACCAGCACCCTTGTATCCAATATTAGCTTCCTGCACTCGCTGGAGGACAAGGACCTTCCCATACCTAGTTCTCATCTCCAGGAAAATGCACTACCACCTTGCCTTGCCACCTTAAAATACCAAAAACCACCCAAACAGTGCCATTACTGTGACCTCTGAGCAAGTGCTGAATCTTTGGCTGGGCAGCTAATCTCTTATTCTGCTCTGAACACCAGGCTGCTTTGATCCGATTTTGTTGTATAAACATACTTATTACAAAAAAAAAAAAAAAAAATTCTAAAGACTCATTTCAGAAAGAGAAGTTTGCTGAAACCCACTCTCCTGATCTCACCCCTCTCTCCTCACGTAACTACTGAAATTGCCGAATAAATCTGAGGTGGGACAGCCCTGCCAGGGAGGCTGGCGCTCTCCTGTCCCACAGCATGCTCCACAGCAGCCTCCCAGGAGCCCGCTGCTACCTACACGCAACGTGGTTTTGCTGAGCTGTGTGCTCCCTCCCAGCAGGACAGCTCTGCCTGTCCCAGCCAGCTGGATTCACGTCTGGTCCCCCCTTCACTAATCAGTTATCACATGCACATGACGCAGGACTCGCTTTGCCAGCTTCATCCTTTCTTCCAGGATGGTGACCAAAAAATATATTGCTCTCAATGTGACTTTTTAAAAAAATAATTTTCCTTGGACAACTTCATCACTGCTGGATTACTAACAGCAGAAGTAACATGTTCCTTCTTGTTTTTAGCTAAGACTGCATTGAATTTCAAAACTCTTATTAGCTATTAAACAACAGATAACGCGTGCTCCTCACAGAATCACACCAATGCAGTTCTGCCAGTACTGGAGAACTCCTGGGACACTGGGGATCACCAGCTCCACAACCAATCTTGCAATCAAACGCTCATTAACAAGTATTCCAGCTGTCCAGGTGTTAATTTACAGATAGGTGGTGGGGGAGTTTGGTTTATTTTTTAAAGGAATCGTTCTAATGACAATGTCAACTCAATTTTTTGTCTTTAAATTCATCATTTAATCTACTGTTACCTTACAAATTTTCACGACATAAGTAGCAAATAAGCACAAATCTTTATGCATCTTCCCATGAGCCATTTTTGTCCTAAATAAGCTACCCAGCAATATATTGTAGTCGGAAAAAAAACACTACATGCACAATGCATACAAATCAAACACTAGGTCTGTAAAATAAGCTTCAAGTAAAAAAAAAAAACAAAATATGGTTAGTGCAAAGTCCTGAAACTCATGACATGATCACAGACTAAAGTACAGAAAGGATGGGACTGATTCAGGCAGATTAATTTGCTTTTGCCAACAATCCACCCCATTCAAAAACACACACAAAAATTACTTCTTTTTCAAGTAAAAGTGCAAAAGCTACAAGAGACAATGAGAATGAATTTACAAATAAAATATGGGATTATGGAAAAAGAAAAGCACAACTGCAATTAAGGAAAAGCTACTGGTTCCTACTTACAAGATTTATAAGAAAGAAGAATTTGGATAAAAGATGCTGCAAGATAATAGAAATAAAATGGAAACAAATCAAAGGACAGCAGTAGTTATAAAATACTTTTAAGATGGTGAAATCGTAATATAAGTTAAGAAGCTTTTAGCTTTTTTAAAAAATAGATTAAAAGCTTTATGATATAGCAAGCTCATTAAACACATAGGAAATTGGCATTCAGGTCCAAAATTATGGTTTTGAAAGTACCATGCAAAACAATGAACAAAAAGTTACAAAATGCTAGTAAGATTTAGAGCTGTTCATATCAACACACATCAGTTCTTTAAATGGATGTATTAACCCTTCCCAGCTCAAGTACATGTCCCTGTGTGGCACTGTCCATGGTGTGTACACCAGGCTATCCTCAGGCTTCTGGGAGTTGGGGTACGTCTCGGAGGGGGAAGGATACTTACCTGCAGAGCCTCCTCGCAGCAATACTCCTGCTTCTGAACCACGAGCTCCTGACAGCATTGCAGCTTCGTCTTCCCTAAGCCAAGTTGCTAACAAGCACACCCAGGCTTGCCTCCCGACCACCTGCTCAATCCACAATCTTCCAAAGGGGAAATAAAAGGCAGAACCCTACCAGAAATACCAACATCTCAAAAACAATCTCCAGAGAAAGAAGAGAAGATAGACTCCAGGAGCCAGGTATCAGCCAAGCACCACCACCTCTACGAGCTCCTCTGAACGTGCAGGGGCAGCTCGAGACCCAGGACCAAGCCCCTCAGCAACACTGAAGAAGTCCCTACTCAGGGCTTCTTTTAGTTTGCTCCTAGACCCCCAGAAACGTTCTTTAGGACGTTAATACTAATGACAGTAGGGGCAGGAGAGATGAGGGTAAAACTATACCCCAAGAGTCCCCCACTGCCAACAGCACCTGGGTGACAACCCCAACCCACCTGGTAAGGGTCCCTCAGCTGCTATAAACACACGGCTGGCAGGCTTGGGATGGACTTCTTTAGCTACAAGGATTAAGAATGAGCCCATCAGATTGGAAGACTCAGTTGCTGAAATGCCAGCCCAAGGTATTCATGAGTTTCTCCCAATTCTCACAAGCTGCTGAGGACAGCAACTAGCAGCAGCATGCACCACCTGGCCAAGCTTGTCCAACTGAAACACATCCTGCCGATGAAATAACACTCGGCACATGCACACACACACACCAGAGCTGTCGTGTTCAGGGTTAACTTCACAAAGGTTTCATAGTGAATTTCTTATGAAGGCGCTTTCTCAAGCACCAATGATGGGGAGCTATCTATGCCACCATGCAGCCTTCTAACTCTAATTCCAGCAGGATCACAACCAGCCACGCATTTTCCACCTTATCATTTTTCCTCTCTCACCACAACACAGAGTTACGTTCACTAGCTGCCTGCTATAAAGCCATAACGCTTCACCATCAGCCTCAGTGCAGAAAGTAAAACCTGACAGAGGACAACCAAGGTACAAAAGCATCACACCAACAACGGCAAGATCCCTGTTCTGCTTCAGAACCCAAGCAATGACACAAGACCACCTTGAAGCACGAGGCTCAAAGAGCAAACAGGAAGACTGCTTTTCAGGAGATAAACTCCACCAGTGCTCAGTCATACACAGATGACCTCCGGCTAATCCTGTGGGAAAGAACAATTCCCTCCTCCCAAAGAGAGACAGACAAAGCCACAGCAACCACAAACGTGAAATAGCTACGAATATCCTGGATCGTGCAAGAGTTGGTACAAGAAGTGAAGATGACAGAAAATTGAACAACAATTCAACGGGGTCAGCAATTACACTGACAGAACCAGAGAAGAGTTGAGGCTGGAGGGGACCACTGGAGATTACAGTCAGCCCCCCTGCCAAAGCAGTGCCCAGTACAGCAAGTTAGCTTACCCTCCCACCCATCCAGATATTTTTCATCTCAGAACCTACAAAAAGCTCCACATTTTTTCCACCAGTCATAGAATCAAAAAATCACAGAATGGTTTGGGTTGGAAGGGACCTTCCAGATCATCCAGTCCCACCCCGGCCACGGGCAGGGACACCTCCCACTAGCCCAGGTTGCCCAAAGCCTCATCCAGCCTGGCCTTGAACCCCTCCAGGGATGGGGCATCCACAGCTTCTCTGGGCAACCTGGGCCAGTGTCTCACCACCTACACAGTAAAGAATTTCTACCTAATACCTAGTCTAAATCTCCCCTCTTCCAGTTTAAATCCACTACCCCTCATGCTGTCATGACATGCCCTTGTAAAACATCCCCATCATCTCTCCTGTAGCCCCCTTCCAGCACTGGAAGGTCTCCCCGGAGCCTTCCCTTCTCCAGGCTGCACACCCCCAACTCTCAGCCTGTCCTCATAGGGGAGGTGCTTCAGCCCTTGGACCATCTTCATCGCCTCCTCTGGCCCTGCTTCAACAGCTCGACGTCCTTCTCGTGTTGGGGGACACAGCACTCCAGGTGGGGTCTTATGAGAGCAGCGCAGAGGGGCAGAAACCCCTCCCTTGACCTGCTGGCCACACTTCTCTTGATGCAGCCCAGGACATGCTTGGCTTTCTGGGCCACGAGCACACATTGTCGGCTCATGTTCAGTTTTTAATCTACTGTTGTTTTCATTCATCTACAGACATTTTTCTTGTCTTCCTCTCCAGAAGTTAGAGTTCAAGAAGTAAGATGTGTGAGGCTCCAGGACAGGGAGATGATCAAGGGCAGATAGGTACTCATCCACATCAGCCTTTACCAACTGCTCTTTACTTCCTACAGCTCCTCAAAAAAACTTGTGTTCTCAGACAGGAGAAGGATGATGTGCTATTCCATGAGAAGCAGCAGGGCTCGTCTAAAAGAACTGAACTCAATTCTGAACTAGAACTTGAGACTGCAGCTCATTCACAGGCTCACTTGTTAGGCACTCACATTTAGCTCACGAATACCTCTTCAGAAATCATGTCATATTGGTTCTCACTGAGAACGTGCCACATGACAGAAGAGGAATAAGAAACATGCACTAGGAAGTGCAGTGTTGCAGAAAGGTGTCCCAGCGCAGGGGATCTCTCTGCAGGGACAAGAAGCAATCTGTTTCACCATATCTCACTCCTTTCTTTTTCAAAGTGGTCCTCAGTCCTCCAGCAACCAAAAAAACAGAAATCCTATCAGAGAGCTATGAGAGAAGAAATTCTGAACGGCATGGCATTGAAACAAACTGAACATTAGAAGGGTTTAAAGCTGTCGAGATCTTACACAGCTGCAGCCCCAGATCCAAAAGAAAAATAGCATGTGTGGGGCAGTGAAAGACAACACTACGCAGCAAAGCTGACTTTAAATGCAGACACTTCCCAATCACAAAATACTTAAAGCATCCATAAAAACAAGTGTTTTCTGAAGCTAATGCAAAGATTATCCACAGCAGTGCCAAACGCAGTGAGAATATCCACGCTAGTGGCAAAAGCATTACTGTGCCAGGTGACAGAGGACAGCAGATGGACCACGATACACAGCTACAGCCAACACACAGCCAAAAAGCAGCAGATTTATTTTTCTTCTCTTTCCTAAGGTAGAGATTGTGGCAGCTAACTGTCCCTCCTCTGCTGCCCTCTTTCTTCAAGCCCCATCTATATGGGTGGCAGGAGCAGAGGCAGGCGGGGGGACACGACATGCAGATCTGATTGTAATAACAATGGGCCCCACTTGTGTGGGCAGAGGGGGACCGCAGGGGCCCACCTCATCCGTCCAGCACAGCACCTCCCACCTTATACTGCTCAAGGAGGAAAAGACTTCACCCGGAGGCATCAGGCTTGTCAGATTAGACTCCCAGAATAGAAGCTTTTCAATTAAACTTAAACTTGATTTAAAAGACACTGATGCTTCAAGTCAACAGAAACTGCAGAAGCTGAGCCCTTTACAAGTCTTGCTATGTTTTCCCATCTAAAGCAGAGGCTGAGCAAAAGGACTTATCCAAAGGACAGATCAGGCAATCAGACTTTGGTGCCACTCTAGAGTTTCAGCAGTACGGGTCCATCTTCAGCTCGCTCTCCTGACAGCCTGCCATGGCATTGCTGAGACCGGTACTGCGCACAGCGGATACAACGCTCATGGCATCCTGGAAGGGCAAGTGTTACTTGACCAGATTCTGTAAGCTAATTACGTCTCCCAAATGGCTAGAAAAGCAGAACATAGCCAGTTTCTTGGGACTCCACCAACATCATTCTCTTGGATTCACTGTTTCCAATAAACGTGGACATGCCAAGACCGGTCCCACTACAGACAGCTCTGAAGAGCACAGAGGAAGAACAGAATCAAGTGATTTCCAGCAGCTGTTTCTAGTTTTCAGAAAGCTACTAAGTCCTTCTGTCAGGCTAGCAACATGACAATTTTCTGACTGCTGCTAGGTAACTTAAGACATCACATACGTGAACAGAAGGCCCTAGAACCCCTTCAAGGAAGTCAATCATTTTGATTTTGCATGACTGCGGACTTCTGCTAGAATCACACCACCTCTGTTTGCAGCTGACACTGGTGCATAAGCAGCACCTCAGCTGACACGCTTTCCAGGTTAAGCACTTCATTAAAATTGCTCAAGATACAGGTTATGACAAAATTAAAGTTATCCAATCAATACGAAAAACATCAAATACAGAAATACTTAGCTGCATATGCAACTGCACACACCCTCAAATGATGCCTTACTCCTTCCTAAGCTCAGCTGTGTCTCTAGTAATGCGTCACGGGCCTTCTGCAGAGGGACTGGAACCTCCTACCACAGAAATCCACAACAGAAATCCACTTTCAATAGCCCATGTGCTGCATACCTAAAATACTTTTAACAGATCCCAAATCCTAAACCCATCGCCTCCACACAGGGATTTGTGACACAACAAGGAAGATCAGTTTAACTGCTGCTGTCAAGTCCCACTATAAACCCACCCTGCTACAACAAACCTCTTCCTCCTGCTTTTCTCACTCAGGCCAGTGAGCGCCTGAGACAGATGCGCTGGAAGAGTTTCCAAGCCATTCAAAATACTACATGAAGAACAGGAAAAAATGCGAGGAGTGAAAAAGTTTATTCTTGTCTGAATATTATCACCAAAAGGAAGAAGAGTGCCACTAAGCCTCCCTGAGCGCTAATTCTGCTATCGCGTCTCAAAACACATGACCTCCAAAGCTCAGCAAAGCAGAGGAGTCAAAAGAAAACCAGCAGTTAAGGACTGAAGACAACCGAGGTATCAAGCCCTATATGGAAACACACAGCAACTGCCACTGAAAGGCAGCAACTTCACTTGCTATTTTAAGGACTTCTGTTTTCATAACACCATCCAAAAACAAGAAGTACGACTTTGTGCAGTATCTGGAGTGATGTTTGACAATTTTTTAAACATCAAAGTCACTATAAAAAGTTGCTATTACTCAAGCAGATTCCAAATTAGGAAATGGACTCTTAACACGTTATTTCCTTCACTTAATATTTTCCCCACTAGCATAATTGGGACTGCCATGCTTGTTGGAGCAAGGGAGTGTTTAATAGTAAAAAGTTGTTTTGTTTTTTAATTTTAAAGCCCCCAAATACCTGGTCAGCTAATAACAGGTGCTAGCTCAGCTGGGAGGGGTTAACCACAATACAGCACTTCTGATTTTTTTTTTATTATGTATATGTTAATCTTGCAGGTAGGAAATGTCAATAAAACAAGGAAAAAAGTGCATGTATACTTTTCAGTAATATTTACCAGTCATGCTGCTGTCTCTGTTTATTCCATTATGAAGTTTACAGTGAACAAATGCTGCATCAAATAACCACGATCCAAAAAGGTTCAAGATGCTGTTAACCTTTGGCCTGCGAGGAGCTGGTAGTGGCCGCGGCTCAGAACTTGTCTGGTTTGGGCTAGAGAGTGGAGAAGTAGAGGAGGGTTGGTGCTGCACTTTTGAAGTGTGTGCAGTAGTTACCTATTTGAACAGAAGAACACATCAGCTCCTAGAAGCACGGAAAATTACTTCCTCCAACTGAGGAAACTATCAACAGGGTCAGCTACTTAAATACAAAATATGAAATCTTACAGTGCTGGTTTTCATTGTTGCTTTATTCACAGTCACTGCCCGATGCCTCCGGTTGTGGGGTGGAGTGGTGTTGATAGCGGTGTTCTGGGGCATGCTCAGCCTGTTGACTGGCGTGGGTGGTGCACTATCTGATCGGGGTCGTGATATGCCTGGAGATAAGAAACACAGCAAGCTTTCAGCAAGAATCCCACAGGCTCTTACACAGCAGTCAGCAAGCATCCGGGCCTTCAGTAAATAGAAAAGCCTCCCCCCTGCCCCCAAGAACTGCAGTAGTGAGAAAGACATCTTTCCCCTTTTACTATTAGCACAAATACATGCACAAACAAGAGAAAACCCTGCTTACAAGAGACAAGCAAATCATTAAAAGACACCAAGGAACCCCACACCTTCAGAACATGGGAAACAGCACATGGAAGGACCAAGTCTAGAAGAAGGCAGAAGGAAAGGGGCAAGGTTCACTTGCTGAAGGCAATTTTACAGGTCACTCCTGCCAAAATTCAAATGCTTCTCACCTTTGCCTTTCTTTCCCAACCATAATCCCATACCTTTTTCTGAAAGATCCCTAATGACATCTGACCCTTCAAAGCCAACTTAGCTCACTAAATTAAGATCAAACCCATCCACCATGCAGCTTTCTGCTGGTTTTAAAAGCTGAATCAGCTTCCTGAACACATACCAAGTCAGTACAAGAGTCAGAGTAAGAAAGCAGAGCAAGCTCTAATTTCTCTCACAGCAGCAGGACATCAGAGCAGTCTCTACCCAGCTTCGGGGCAATACCTGTGGTGCATAACGCTACTCTTCCCAGTTGGAATCAGCAGCAACTATCCCTCTGCAAAACTTGAAACCACTTCTTCCCATTTTAATGAAAAATTAAGTGTGGAATTGCAGTGTGCTTGAAAACCTGACACAGATTTTTTTTCACCATGTTAATTAAAGCACCCCAGTACCTTCTGCAACACAACAACTAACCCCTGCTAACCCATGAGCGTTACACCCCATGCAGAGGGCAGAGTATGCACTATAAAATGCATTGTTTTGGGACACTTTTTTGGAAAAGAGGGTGCAGTATTTTGCCAAACGCACACATCATGTAGATGCATATCAGGGAGGGCGAGATAAAAATGACATGCTTTGGCTCTTGGGGTAGAAGGCAGTGAGACCTCCTGTTAGCCTTAGCTGAAGGGGTCCATACTGCAGCGCTCACATCTGCCTGAGCACACTCTCACATCCACACCTACAGCTGGAATTTAATTTCACCAAGAGCCCTCCTTGCCCAAGTGTGTCAGTCTGCAGTCTTTGAACTCCAGGTGGGCCACCATCACCCAGGGCGTTTCGTCTTGCTACATGAGATCTTCAAAGTCTCCAGTCTCCAACTCAACATCCTATCAAAAACTCATGTAGAAAGCAAATCTCCTGGCTCACTTACAGGAGAGAAGTGCTCACAGCCCAGAGAAGGGCTCCACAGCTGGCCAGCGGGGACAACCTCAACCCCAGACACCATCACACCCCCAGGGCTGCACCAGCCAGGGAGATGTGTGACCGCTGCCGCCCAGGGGGAACGGGGTCTCAGGCAGCCAGATGCAGAACACACAAAGGACTAGCACACCCCTCGTGGGTTAAATGCCTCAGGTAAGAACCTCAAACTACTTTTAAGATCCAAGAGGAATTCACTACAACAGCTACCCCAGGAGAGGTCCATGCACTGTGCAAAGCTAATGCTGCCCAGCTTCCTCCTCTGCCTCCACCGCAAGATGCCCCGCTCAGGAGTCTTTCAATATAAACTACTTCCTTCACTGAAAATGAATTGCTAACCACACCTCCACAAAAAGCTTGGATATAGTATGCCTTTCCTCAATACAGGCTATATTTAACAGCTTTTAAAAAAAAAAAAAATTCAGCTTACACAGCCAGTAAAAGACACTTCAGAGGAACACCTTCTACCAGTGGTCAGATGGATTTCTTTTACAAATTATTGTTTCAGTACAGACTGCCAAATCCCACTGTAATAACTAGGAAGATAGAGTTTGACAGAGTAATGCAAGGAGGTTGTTTCCATACGGTTAGGACATATATTGCCTGTATACAACTGTCCTTTAACAAATTATGATATTGTCCGACAGACTACTGAATATTTTAAACCTCACATCTGGTATTAATAAAACGAATCATTAAAATTCCTTAAAATTGGTGGCAAGACATCTAGAGGAATGCAGTGGACATAAAAACTTTCAAGATTCAATATTACAGCTTAAGAAAAATGACTATTTGCTCTTTTTCAGCACTTAACTTTTTAAGCAAAGCCATTTCTACAAAAGTGAAATCTGTAGTGCAGGGGGGAATATAGCACCAATAAATCTTTTCCTTACAATAATTTCACAGAAACACAGAATGTATTTCTAGTAAAAAGGATCTTATAATTCAGTGAGACATGAGGATCTTAAGGTGCTTTGCTTAAAAGGACTAAACCATTCAGGTTTTTCCAAAAGACAAACATGTAAAAGCTGACAGTCTTATTCCACAGCCTATTTTTTTTCTGAACACAGTTTACCCATCTCAAGTCTTCTGCAGTCTCACATCAGCTCACACTTGTGGCAGATGACAAAATTTGTTTGCATATATTTAAGCAAAAAAGCAGAACGAGAGGCAGCACTTCAGAGCTTACAACAGCACGTTTTCTCTGAACCATTTTTAATAAGCTTGAAGCACACTAAAAATAAAACTTCAAATTTCAGGTGCTATATAGTGTTACTTAAAACTTACCAGCCAGTGCTCACATCTACTTTACCTTTCAGTCAAACTTGAGCTACAGTTACCAGCAGACACAAAGAAACACAGCTTTTCTTCTCAGCAGTACCATGGAATTACAGAATCATATAATCACAGGATGGTTTGGGCTGGAAGGGACCTTAAGGCCCACCCAGTGCCACCCCCTGCCATGGGCAGGGACACCTCCCACTAGCCCAGGTTGCCCAAAGCCTCATCCAGCCTGGCCTTGAACCCCTCCAGGGATGGGGCATCCACAGCTTCTCTGGGCAACCTGGGCCACTGCCTCACCCCCCGCACAGGAAAACATTTCTTCCTAATATCTCATCTAAATCTCCCCTCTTTCAGCTTACATCCATTCCCCCATGTCCTATCACTCCACCCCCCAATCAAAAGCCTACCTAATACCTAGTCTAAATCTCCCCTCTTCCAGTTTAAATCTATTACCCCTCATCCTCTCACTGCATGCCCTTGTAAAACATCCCCCCCATCTCTCCTGTAGCCCCCTTTCAGCACTGGAAGCTGCTCTAAGGTCTCCCCGGAGCCTTCTCTTCTCCAGGCTGCACACTCCCAACTCTCTCAGCCTGTCCTCGCACAGGAGCTGCTCCAGCCTCGGACCATCTCCGGGGCTCCTCTGGCCCTGCTCCAGCAGCTCCGTGTCTGTCCTGTGCTGAGGACCCCAGAGCTGGGGGCAGCACCCCAGGGGGGGTCTCAGCAGAGCGGAGCAGAGGGGGACAATCCCCTCCCTCGCCCTGCTGCTCACGCTGCTGGGGATGCCCCCAGGACACGGGGGGTTTCTGGGCTGCCAGCGCACATTGCTGGGGAATGTTCAGCTTCTCATCCCCCAGCACCCCCAAGTCCTTCTCCTCAGAGCTGCTCTCTCTCCATTCTCCTCCCAGCCTGTATTTGTGCTTGGGATTGTCCCGACCCACGTGCAGGACCTCGCCCTTGGCCTTGCTGAACTTCATGAGGTTGGCACGGGCCCAGTTTGCACCACTCACCCACTAATCGTAAACTAAATGAAACTGGCACTCATAGTATAAAGATCTGGATGACAGTCAAAATTTGGTACTTCACAAAAATAGGCACCGCACACAGCTGTTGCCACAAAGTTTATAAAGTTTTAAGTGGTCAGTGCTCACAACATGCTAAAAACATTGTTGATTAGACAAAAATAGAAAGAAGCCTTGTTTGGGGAAGAGATGGCTGGTTTTATTTTAGACTTCAGATTTACTCGCTTGTTTTGCATTTGAAACTAAAGCCGTCTACAACTGTTGTGCATTCAAATATTATTGTGTATAGAGATGGTCATTTAAAAGCAACCTGAGGCCCCTTCCCTATCGATTCCAGGATATACTTACAAATGTCAAATTTTTATGGCTGTATTTATGGAGAAGAAATTTAAAGATGATAGAATAAAATAATAAAATAATGATTAAGTTACTATTCCTAGCTATCCGCAGATAAGACAAAAGCATTACCTAGGAACGCATCCACTAAACAGCTGATTCCACGCATGGCACGAAAGAATATCTGAGGCAGATGTTTAAGGCAGGGGTACTGATTCAGTTCTTGAGTCATCCCACTCACATTCAGAAACTGCTCCTGAAATTTGGGGGTAGAGCTAATAATGGCTGGGTTACTCAAATCCACAGGATTACTGCATACAAAAAGAGCACAATATATTTTAAGAATAAGTATTTTAATAATTCTAACAGATAAAGATACAATAGCTTAAGGCATTTAATTAACACAAACCAGCATCCAATATCAATATATTTTTAGCTGTTGCTCCACCACAGCAAGCCAATTTTCACTTCCTGGGTTGGCCATACTTAATTGCCTTCATTTCAAAAACTACCTAAATACACTGAATAATTTTATTAAGATCCAATGAACCAGAGCACACACTTGACAGAATAATCCCACTGTTGCAGTAATATTAATTACTTACAAGGTCTTTTGAATCCAGTTTAAGAGGCCCTTACATTGTTAAAATTATTCTTAAAAGGTAAGCAATGAATTAAATATTGCCAACAAGCAGTGACAAGAAAGGGAGTGGGTTGTAAAAGTCTGAGCAATTTTTTCCTGACTGATACAAACCTGTAACAGCAATTCCAGATTTGAAGAGTACAGTACCTGTTACATTACTATCACAAGTGAAGAAAGAATAGATTTTTGAAGTTAGTTAATAAGTAGATTTTAAACAGTCTAACATTTACCTTTAGTTTTAATTAGTAAATAACATTTTATATTAAAAGTTTAATATTCTGGCCATTCAGCACATTAATGCAATGCCACTCCCAAGAATCTTTAAAACCAAGCATGCCACTTGGTTATGTTGTGTATTTAAGGAAGAACATCAATGTTAAAATTAACTGTATAGCTTTCTTCACAAAAACAGAGGCACCCATTTTAAAAATAACCTGTTGCAAGTTACATCTAACACTCTGAAGAACAAAGGGAAACAGTACACATCTCTTGGAGCTATTGTTCTGCTTTTCCTGTTTGCTACCTCAGAGAAACAAAATTGTATCGAAGTCTTGTTTTTCAGACACTCCAAAATGCCAAATAGTTACAAACCTTTGAATTCAATGAACCAGTTCACATTGTGAAAGAGTCAAACCTGAACAACCCACTTGCAACCTCGCCCTGAACTGCTGCAGGGCACTAGTACAAGTCTCTATTTAGGTGCCTAATCTTGGCAATCTCCAGAGAAATTTCTCATTTGTCATGCAAATGTACAGAACTAATGCGAGAATACAAACAATGGCTGGCTGTAATTACAATACCTCAGCATATGTAAAAAGCGAAACCAAGTTTGTGCAACGCACTCATTATCCATTTCAGGAGGAATCAGACCAGCATCTTCATCGGGAATTTTAAATGGAGGAAATGAAGGTCCATACGTAAAACGCAGCAATCTAGAAAGCAAGTCAGACAGATCTGTCATTCAGTTCACGCTCCTCAAAAATTTAACAGGGCATCTGAGCTCCAAAGGAATCAGCAGTCCACAGATGAGCCCATGAGCAACAACGCAACACCCCCAGTTCTCCTAGAGATCCCCATTTTACACAATCCTTCAGTCCTCAAAGCTTTGAGGGGTCCCCGCCTCGGAGCCTGCCCAAAGGTCCAACCAAACCAAAGAGCTGTCAGGGCGTCACACCCCACAGCAGCCCACCCATCTGCTTAGCCGGGGGGTTACCCATTAACCCCAGTACACATAGAATTGACAAGATGTCACACAAGGGAGAGGGGTAGGGGGGAAACCCTTTAAGCCCTTAGCATCAAGGCTCTTTAGCTGAAGTTTCCAACGACACCAGCAAGTCACGCTGGTTCCAGATCTATATTCCAAGTTACAGCACACTGAGCAACACAACGTCATCCCACAAGCAGCACAGGATTTGCAATCCAGAGAGCAGCAAGCTCCTCAAGAAAAACACACTATGTTTTGCAGAAGCTGGGAGTTGCAGTTGAAGAGCAAACTCAGAGGGCTTCCCAGCAATGCAGCACCATGAGGATAACGGCTTAGACAAACTGAGATCTTTCTCCAGAAGTGCTGACTGACCAGTCACCAACAAGCTGCACTGAGCCCACGCCGTCTGATTTGACCCCTTCATCCCCAGCTTTGCAAACTTATGGATCAATTTCCCAAATCAACATAATCTTGTTCTCTAAAAGCATGAAAGAGATCCAAGATGCACCTTCTCAATATCCTAGCATTCACAGAAACCAGGTTTTGTCTTTCCTAAGTTAAACTCACTTTCAGTGTCATTTCTTGCTTCAGTTATCACACCCTTATTTCTAAGCTTTAAGTTGCTTGTAAAGGACAAGAAATGTTCCAATCAGCATTGCTCACTTACAGAGCCATACAGTTTTAAAGAGAAAGTTATTACAACTAGGAGGAGAGCCAAAGTCTACAGCTGACTCCTAAACCAAGAGTTAAATCGGCTGAACTACCATCTTCCGCTGGGCACTGCAGTAACTTGCAGTGAACTAACGCAAAATAACTCAAAGTGTGCCTGGCACCACAGCCTGTCACAGGAACAACTCGGATGGAGCAGCCAGTGGCCTTTAGGACACAAGCCTTCCTCCAGGGCCACGCCAGAAACACCCACACCTGTACGAGGCAGGAACTGCTTTCCAGGATGCCACACTAATGCCCCAGCACCTACCTACAGTTAGCGCCCCAAAGGCACCACCCCATAGCAGGCTTTTGCTGAGGAATTACCGAGCTCCGACAAACCCAAAGAGCCCGGCACACCCATGCAGAGTCGTGCCCCCCGTCTGTCCTGCAGCAGGCTGCACTGCTTCACAATTCTCCCCTCAGGAGCTGCAAGAAATCAGTTTTCCAGGGAGTACAGCCGAATCTTAACTGAGATCTGGGACATTTTCAAGAATGACTGAAAACAGAAATAAATTGTAATCCACACATCCAAGACAGTTAAAACAGACCCAAAGCACCCTAGATGGGTAAAAGGAGCATCTATTGGTGTGGCAACACAACTAAGAGCAGAGTTTCATCCTGCTACGGAGTCACAGCCATGGACACAGAGTACCACTGCCCATGTGTACAGATTTACAAATATAAGTTTCCATATGGTTTTAAGTCGTTTATTCTCAGCTTAGTGCTAATAACCAAATTCATAACACTGTTTACTAAAACAACACAAACTGTTTGAAGCTAGAGCTTCCTTGAAGTATTAGAAGTGCAGCTTAAAATACCACTGAACTTAAAGTTAGCCTCAGAGGAGGTCAACTTTCCATGCATTAGGCGCAAACCAGCGTTACTAAAGGGCAGACTGGAACATTACAGAAAACCTGCAGATTACTGTGCATCAACAGAGCCAAGACTGTTAGTCAACAGTGGAAGACAACGCGTGGGCATAGTGCACAGAGCAGAACACCAATGCATGTTTCGAGGCAGAGCTGTTCTTTTCAGATCAGTGAATCATAAAATATTTTCTGTTATGCAACACTACATCTAAAAGCTAAAAATAGCTAAAGAAATAGCGTGGGAAATACACAGAACTTGTATTGTGGCTTTGTTTCCCACAGGTTTACCAAGGCATAACCTGGAAGAAAAAAGAAAAAGAATCTATCCACGCTTGGAATTCAGGTAATCCAAAAGCTGAAGTTTTCAGAGTTAAAATAAATCCTTGCAGAAAAGCATATCATTGAATTTTTCACAGTGCAATGATTTTAAGACATCTTTCAACTTTCACAGAAATGGTTATTGACACCTCAGGAGAGCTGGGAGCCGGAGACCCAAACCCCTGCTCCTCACCAATTCATTTAGTTCTTTCCACCAAGAGGCTGAGATTTGTCCCACAAAGACCCCAGCATTAAGAGTACCGAGTCTCCCCTCCCTGTTCAGGGCCTTCTACTGCAGCCTAACGTCTCCCACGGCCCACGGACCCTCGCTGTTCGTACACCCAGCAAAGCTCGGTACAGCTCTCCTCCCATACCCTCTGGAGGAGGGTGCCTCTGCGCAGAAGGGAGCCTGCAGCCTGCCTCTGGGCCACCGCATCCCTGCTGCCAGGGCACACGCACCAGGCAGCTACAGCACAGTCCAGCTCCACAGGACAGGGCAGGCAGAGCCCAGGAGTCAGCCCAAACACAGCACCATGCAGCAGTAACAGCACCTCGTCATTCTGATGGTGACTGCCGTTACACACAGACTATAATGCTGCACTAACATTCATAACTCGTTCTTCACAGGACATGGTGAAGAGTCACAGTGATGGAGACCAATATACACACACCACCAAGTGCTCAATATCAGAGAGACACTGAGATCACCCAACAGCAGAGACAATCCCATTCGTATCTTCACTTGCAGAACAAGGACCCATACACAAACAGCAGAAGCCAGGGATACCAGCAAGATCTCTCACTTTTGGGTTGCTGTGCATTCCACAAATAAGCAACTCCAGAGAAAAACATGTATACCGTGACCGTCCCCGTACATATGTTTATTATTTCCATGAGATTTCTCCTACCTGGAAGTAAGGGCACAGATGACCTTGCTCCACTGTTCAACTACTGCAGGGTGATGTCGCCAGTTGGCCACCATCTCTTTGGCAGTTTTCCAGTAAGGTGGTGTTGGAAAGCACCGCGTACAAGCCAGTAACCACACCTCAAACAGCACGCCAATTAGTTTTTCAGCCAGATTCTCAGCAATGCCACCTTATAACAGAAACAAAGTATGCCTTTAGTGAGTATTCAATCTAAAGAACTTCAAATATCTCCCCAAGGAGATTCCACTTTAAGTCGCTAAAAAATCTTAAATTCATTTTTTTTCATCATTTTTTGATTAAGAGCAACTGCTGATTGCTTCCTACAGCCAATCAGCCTTTTTACAAGACCAAACACTACATATAAAGCCCAGCCACATAAGTGTGTCACTAAAGGACACCAGGAATTCAGGAATTCACTGATCTTAGGGTGTCTTCTATTGCACTCATCTATATGGATGTCTTTTTTTAACAAATAGGAATAAACTGACAATATTATTTTCCAGTAGGCAGGCCAAACAGCAAGACACATAGGGGTTTCAGTGAAACAAACAGGGAACAACACTGCCTCAAGCCCCTCACCATGGACTGTTCCTGTACAGAGTCACTGTTCTGCAAAAATACCTTTAGGAAAACTCAGCTTCAAACCATCCACTTCTGACAATGCTTTATTTCAGAGTAGTGTAGCAGAATGAGGAGTTAACTACTGTGCTTTGGTGACTACTAAGAGCTTTTAACAGGTTTCCCCCCCCCACATCCCCCTCCCCGGCAGCTCAACATCAAGTAGAGCCAAAGGTTTTTCCAGTAATTGAACTAAATGGAAGTTGAACATGAACCTTGCACAGTTGGAGCTGCTAGAAGAGTGTCATTGATCTGAAGAAGAAATAATAATAAAACCTCCCAGGTTTCTCTTGCCATAATTGTCGATTCTCGAGCCAGTTTCTGGACAGCTTTCAAAACCTGCAAGCACAATCTAATCTGACTAGACCCTGGGTCCGGCCTGCAAGAGAAGAACACAATACTTGAGTCTCTAAACAAGAGCTATGAAGTGATGCATACAATAATCTGAACTTTGAGCAATTACAAGAGGAAACATCAATATTATTGAACACAAGCCAAGAACATATGCTAATATGCTTTATGCACCCTAACTCTCAGCATCCTAACTTTGCCTTAATGAGTACGAGACACACCATAACATCCTTCTCCACATCACACAGAACTCACCACCACAGAGTGAACACCAACAGGAGCAAGCACAACCCACTATCCCAAAGGAATTTATCTTAGACCAAACAGAATGTAGTTGAGACATCACTAACTTTTACATACATAATTCAGAAGAAAAGTAGCAAAATTAGGAAAAATATTGTTGGCAAACTAATCTAAATTCTTCCTAGTTCTCCTGTTGTTTCCAAATGTAAATGAAACTCTTGTCCCCAATTCCTTGTATTTATTAAAAAAAAAATCCTAGAAAAGGCCCATTAAAAAAATAAGACTAAAGGAACAGGAGATAAGTAAGAAAGAAAGGGAACAAGCTGATATGATCAAGGCTTTCCCAATAGTAACAACCAGTAACACTGTCACTGCTGAGTCACTCAACATGAAGCGCTGCAGAAGAGGCACAAAGCAGCATGCTCTCCTCCCTTCAGTTAGTCTGCACAAGGCAGAACTGATACAGAACAGCAATGTGAAACATTCTGGATAGTATCTGAGGACACCGGTAAACAAAGCTGAGAAAGCCTAGAAGCTTAAAGGGTGAAAGAAGATTACAAACTAGAGAGTGTGTTATATGCAAGCCATATTCCAACTTGTGTGCTGTTTCCTCATTCCTCCTACTACTTCTGAAGGAATGACCAAAAAAATCATAAGAAATATTACCTTCCACTGGACTAATAAGTAGTATTACCAGATTCCTGCCAAAAACTTTCAATGTGGTGTAACATACAATCATGTTGCATGGTAAGCATCTCGAGAACATGCTGATCTGCTAGACAGATGTGCTTTTCTTAGAGAGCAGCAGCTTGCATTGAGATCACTCATTGACAGACACACTTTAAAAATACTATCAACTCTTATCTTGATAGAATAAATGTATTACACTGCTGGAAACAAAATTACAAAGAGACAAGATAATATCTAATGCAAAATTGCAGACTCCTAGCAACAGCAGAGTGGTTTGCTTGATGCTAGTGCTAGATCCTAGCAGATAGTCTCCACAGAACAACAAAGCTTGGGACAAGGAAGCCCTGCCTTGGTCACAGCACTGTTTTTTTCCTGAGCAACAACAGAGCAGATACTTTCATCAAAAGACATCCTTAATCTTGGTAAGACTTGAAGTTTCAAAGCCTGTTTCGAGTCTTTCTAGATTCCCTAAATTATTGGGGAAAAAAGAGGACTTACACGTAGAAGCTCCATATGCAAGATGACTAATGGGATACTTCTGAGCTCATCTGGTAAAGGCAACTCTAAAATCCCCATCCATCTATCAGTTCTTGTCCACAAAGTCAACTGAATGGCAAACTTTGGTCGCAGCATTTGCAGCCTCACGTCTAGATTTTTACAGAACCTGGCCTTTTGTTCCCACACTCCTTTGCAACAAAAATTGTCACTATTTCACATGAGAGGCAGAAGTTATTACAAAGACCTGTCTGTTACTCTTGGGCAGTCGCCTGTTCCATGGTCTCTCAAGCAATTCCAGGCATTTTAGTTGCACAGAAGACCCTATCTACACCACAATCTCCTGAGCAGAGGAGGCAGGGAGAGTTCTCATGTTTTCGTTCTGTGCTTCCAACAAGAGTTTGTGGCACTGAAACTTTCTGACAGCTGTAACTACCACTGCTGCTGAAGTAACCTGCAAGAGTTCCTCAACATCACAGGGCTGCTAGAGACAGAAAGCCTGGGGGTTGCCTGGGGACTGCTCAGATACATCAAAAAAACCTGTCAATTTTGTGGGGGTGGACAGAAGGTCGGTGCTGGAGGGAAGGATCCTCTCTCTAGCTGGTCCAGCAGACAGAGGAAACACCACTTGACTCACCCATCTTCCCCTGTTCGTATTGCTCCATAAGCACAGCATTTTTCCAGCATCACATTATTTCAAGGATTGTGCATGTAAACATTTGATTTAGCTGAGCACTCAAACTAGAGTGATCCATACACACCTGTTTGTATTTGGTGTACACATGGTCCTGCCATGCCCTTAAGGCTGCTGCACTTCACACCTGAGGGTCTGAAACCCTCACCATAACTCTGGGCCACCACTTTTAAGGCAGCCAAACCAACAGCTACATCATTTTCAGGAAATCAGCATCAGGAAGGAAGCTATTTTAATCACAACCCTCCATAGGACATAGGCTTATAGTAAAGGCTTAGTATTTTCAACACAGGGACAGGAGATTTTTCCAGGAGACAGTTCAATGCAGGTTGCTACAAGAACTCCTGGGCAAGTATTCTACAGGAGCCCATCAGCACCAGCAACCTGCACCAACTGGGTAAAACCAGAAATTATTCTCCTCTTCCCCTCCACAGGCACACAAGAATATGAGCCTTTGCTTTCACCCAAGCGAGGTACACACAACTCAGTTCTGCATTTAATTTCCATTATAGAATGTCTTCCTCTTTCTGGAGAGAATTTTGAACAGAACTCCCTGAAGAACAAAATTTGAACTTTAAGTCCTTTTTCTCAAAAGCAGAGTAGGGACTTGAACATTGAGGGTTGACAGCAGCAGCCATGAAAAAAATGTTTCAGATGTATCTCAAAGGCTTTTGAAAGAAAAACATTAGAACAGTTATACTGGGGGGAAGCAGGGGAAGTGTTTAAAATAACACTTTTCCAGCCCTCCCTGTCTCTGGATGTTAATTATTTCATTAACCAGCCATCACATGGAGTCTACCACCCTGCGTTGAGCTCCATCAATGAAGCTGGGAGAGAAGGGTGGTACAGCAGCTCGTGCCAACAGCACAAAAGAAACAGGACTGCTCAACTATGGGCTACCAGGGCCCCTGGTGTAACAGCAGCCAAGGGATCATAGCAAGAACTATTTAATGGACTAGAGAAGAATTCATTCTCTACTCTGCCAAGGGAATAAAGGTTCCAGACAGCAGACTTTCTTCAGCATGTATTAAAGCTTAGAGACAACCTTCTGTGTCTAATCCAGAAGCATGCTTTCATCGGATTTGTGCCATTGCTCTGCCCATCCTTTAACGGGAATTAAAATGCCTTTTTCACTGCAAGTAAAGAGCAGCGACAACTAAAGTTAGGTGGCAGAGTCTGAAGCAATCAATAAATAGCAATGAACTCGTCTGAATTTGTATGAGTTACTATTCAAAGCCCTTTAACAAAGCCAACAGTTAAAGTCAAGTGATCCAAGTGCAGCAGAGCACTCCGAAGGCCACCTGCAGTGATACATTATTAATACTGATAAAAACAGGTGATCTGGTACTTACAGACATACACTAAACACCGATCTGAAGTAATTTCGGGTAGCTAACATTTAAGTACTGTTTCCCAGGGCCCCATTAAATAACCTCCTCTTGCTTATCCCACGTGTGTGTTCAACAGCAGCAGGCAAACCTGTCATAAACTAAAGTATGATGCTCAAGCCCTCTGACAACATAACTTTGTCCAAGACCTAGAAGCATGTGTATCTCAACACCGTCATCCAAGGATGTCTTGTGTAACATCAGGCTGTCAGCACTCCTCCGCAGGATTCTTTCAAAACTACCAACAGAAGACAGTCAGCACAATTATGCCCATTTAACAGGCACCAAGATGCAGGCACAAAGCAGCCATCTACTGCAAGACCCTCCAGCACATCACAAGTATGGTCAAGTCTGGAGTAAACAAAGCATGGGATAGCCATGGTGTGCTATTAGTTATCTCAGTTTTACACAACCCCAAGCACATGGTCACACAGGGATGCTATTTAACTTTCCTCCCTGCCCTCTAGTCATCTCATAGTGATGGTTCTCAGAACAGTCAACATTCACGTCTAGAATCAATCTATAATTCTAACCACCTAAACACAGCAGCGGCAACTCAATTTGCTACTGAAAATTACAGAACAGGTTTGGAGAGACACCTTCCTCACAACATTGCAATGATAGCAGTTTTATTCTAATAAAGAGCTTCCGTGGCTCACCAGGCCTCTTTGACAGGTTACCTGCTGACTACAGCTTCAAATTCCTGAGCCTCCCCAGGATCCCAGCCCTAACACTCACCTCGGTACAAAGAGATTTTGGAGATGTTTGAGAATGCTTTGAACATAAAGATTTGGTTCCTTAATAACCGGTAAAGGAATGGAGTCCTTAGGTAACACAAGAGCCATAATCCAATCTGTATACACGTCGACACAGTATTTCACGGTATCGCCATCCAGAGGGAGGGTCAGTCCATAACAAACCACCTCCATAGTCCATTTTACCTAACCAAACACAAAGTTATTAAAAATAAATATCAGCAAGTAAACAACAGTCAGAGCACTTTGGCTCCAATGCAACAAAAATAACAGCAGTTACGGGTATGGGCTATTTAACACGTACTGCAAGAAAGCACCAAGCCATTGACTTGTATATCGCAATGTTATGAAGATTATGAATAAATGGCAAACCACTCTAAATCCTAAATCTCTTTAGTCTAACCTGTAGAGAGAACTCTTCAGAACACACAAGCTAATGTAATGGAAGATTTTCAAATTCTAGTAAATACTTGTACCATACAAAGACTTTTTAAAAAAAGTCACATACTGTTGCTTCAAAAATGAAGCTAAATAGAAAGGCTTTATGTGTTAACTGCTAGATTCCTTGGTTGGGGTTTTTGGGGGGCTGGGTTTTTTTGCTTCAGCCCAAACCTTCCGGTACAATAGCTCAGACAAACTTACTACTAGGTCATGAAGTACACTGTTGCTATGAACTAGTTGTTAATAGAACCCTTGTGTGGATTGCTAACCTAAAAAATATAGCACACTTCATAAAACTTGGATTATTAAAGAGAGAAAAATAAAAAACGCTATAGAAAACCATTAAGTCGCCACTCTAGCGTGAAGGAAACTGATCTCTAAGGAAATGCACTTACTTCTTTGTCTGTCTTTAGTAAACTCTCACTTCCAACGGATGATGTAATTAAAGCTTGTCCAAGAGGACGCACCACTGCATTTGCCACTTCTCTCCCCACGTTTTCAGGATAGCTGTGCAGGACACTGGTATTTCCCTGATCATTTTGAATGACGAGATGCAAGGATCTCCACTCTGAGTACATAGTGCCTCTATCCTACAATCCAAACAACACCTGGGGGGCAAGGAAGAAAAAAAAAAAAGACATAATTAGTAGAAATATCTATGACATGAGTTACCAAAACTGTGGCTGTTTGCCATGGTGCAGACCCTTGTAAATTGATGCACATGTCTGTGTCATACATTTGAAGACCTAGAAGAGATTCCAACAGCTGTTTTTCAACCTTATTTTTTTTTTAATATAGCTGTGAGCTTGCTTTAAAAAAAAAAAAAAAGATTACAGTAAGTTTCAGTCAGGGATTAGCAGCTCATTTGAGACACTTCAACTTGAGAACTCCACCTCACACAACTCCTGCTTGTGCCATCCCTGCAGGAAAGATGTTCTTATTTACATGACATGTTTAGCTAAACAGTGATTAGTTCCACAAGTATTTTGTTCATATAAGCAATGGCTCCAATTCTCACCTTGTTGCCTTTTTCAGCTC
Source organism: Syrrhaptes paradoxus (assembly GCA_013400615.1). Taxonomy (NCBI): domain Eukaryota; kingdom Metazoa; phylum Chordata; class Aves; order Pterocliformes; family Pteroclidae; genus Syrrhaptes; species Syrrhaptes paradoxus. Next base: position 215,144 of record VZTO01025421.1, read on the forward strand.
AACATTAGTTAAAAATACCTACCAGGAAACTTTCAGGGAAATCTTAGTCATCTCGCAAGACAAAAAATTCAGCCTCTTTTCACATTCATAAAGTATTTCTCCTGCAGCATTCACTACTCAAAACCAGTAGCTGAAAAATTTATCGACTGATGAAGAAGAGTGAATGACTTTATCTGAAGTAATTTCGGGACTGACTGAGCCTTGGTGGATCACTAACCCAACACCACTTTATAGGTTCACTCCACCATCACATACCAGCACCAAGCCTAAGGCTTTAGGGTATGCCCAACTGCATTTCAAACCCCTGGGAAGTCAATACACACACTCAGGCACTCCCTAACTTAGATCTGTCCCAAAGATTCTGGATAGAAAAGCTACTAGAAAATTTCCCAGGTAGCTGTCTCAGAACTGGACAGGAGAAAAAGTTCTTTCAACAATGGTCCCAGCACACTGCAGTTGTGCATCTTCCCTTTTTACAGAGGGAGCCAGCTCAGGGAGCTAAATCAGCACTGCACTACCCAGGTTTTTGCGATGATAGTTTGTTGTTTAGTTTTTTGGGGTTTTATTTTGTTTGGTTGTTGCTTTTTTTTGCGGGGGGGATGGCATTGTGAAATCACAGCCAAGCAAGGCGGATCATAAGCAGCAGAAGTTAAGCTATGCTTCCACAGTCACTCCCAGCCAGCATCTGCCCACAGACGCACAAGAACAGGGTCGGGACCCTGGTCAGAGCAAGCAGCCCCAGTGACAGGGAGGCACGGCGGGTGACAAGGGCAGCACCCAGCTGCAGCACTGCCGGCCAGTCTCACCAGGCAGCACGAGATCTGCCACGCATTGCCAGTTTTGACCTGCACACCAAAACACTCAAAGCTAAGCCAGCACAAAGGTTTGTCTGCTGAGACAGTTTTTAGCTGGAGCAGGATGTGATCTAACTCAGGTGAGACGGACATCTGTGCCAACACACAGGAGCAGTGGGGACACGCAGCCCAGAGGGGTGGCAGGAGCATCCCTTCCGGCAGAAGCAGCTTTTGTACCCACTCACAGCAACACCAAAACTGCCGCTTAAGCTGGCGGTACCACAGCAGCCTAAGCCATCAGAACCGTGACTGCAGTCTCTCACTCCTTCCTCCTCTCCCACCAACATCCACAGTCTTATCAGCTATCCGAGCCAGCTGAGCACACGAACAACAAGAACAGGGTCGGCACAGGAGAAAAGCAAGGAGTGTGCAACAGCCACAGTTCTGATCAGCTGAAGCTGTCATGAGGCCCCTGCAGACCATTTGCCAACTACTGGACTTAGCTGGCACATTTTGGAAGCCAGTTAGTTACACAGGGAATGTTCCGAATGCCTCCCTTAGACGTGCCTTGGCCCAAAACCAAACAAGAAGTCAGGTCTGGAAATACACCTTCCTAGGGACAAGCCACCATTTAAACAGGTTTGTCTATTCAGCTAACTATCCTAGTGTTTATTTACACCCAAAACCTGGGTAAAAAGCCTGACAATTCCTTTCAAGAGAGGAAGGAAGGCAAGGCAAGGCAGAAAGATCCTGGTTTTCCAAAGTACATCCTTCCCGGTTTGAGGCAGCAATCACGTGTGCTCATCTGACAGCAAATTAATCGGAGCAGCCCCATTCTGCAGGAAGCATACCCTCTCCACCCTTCAGGCATTTTCCCTGCCCTGGGGCCATAGGGGCAACGTGCATGCCACTGCGGTCAAAACCCTTTGGCTTAGAGGAAAACAACAACCCCAAGACACCAGCTCTTGAGACACAGAAGTCACACCACCACCACCACCACCCACCAACACACCAAACACCCCACTCCATCAAAAAACCCAAAATGAGCACAACCACCAATCCTTGATGGCTTCAGTCACCACGTAACTTCATGACAGCGGTTTCCCCACTGCTGTCGTCTCCTTTCATAGCCTGTACCCACAGGGCCCGTTCATCTTCCCTGTTCTGTCCCACCCAAACACCGCCTTAGTCTCCAGCTGGGGTTTGGAGTGGAAGAAGGAGGGACAGAAGTGAAATATCATCCACTTGGTAAGATTTCCCTGTCCTCCCTCAGGCCCACAGCACTGTCCCTGCCCCCGTCCCCCCACTCTGCCGCTCACCACAAGGGAGGTCAGAGGCACTCTCCATCCCTCCCATCTGACACTCAAGTTCACTACAAAAGCACAGAACACCATTTGAGGAGCACTGGTTTAAACAAACTGATTTCAAGTGATAAAGCAGCACGTACTTTCCACCGCCACACGCTGGGTGAAGGACTGGCAGCTAACAGCTCATAGCAGGAACTTATCAGTCTGCTGATAACCGCATGCACGCTCACTGCGGCTGCCCGCGGGCCAGAACATGGTTCCCAGAAGCATGGAAGTGCTGCACAGCACAAGGAAACTGCAGGCAGCACCTACGTAGGAGTTTTCTTATCTAGCAGACAAAAGTCACCCGAAGGGACAAGGATTCCCAAATCCTGCGGCATTTTGAAAAACCCTTGTTGCACTAGGGCAACGCAATGGGGGACACAACCACCTGCCTTCGCACAGCTCTCTGCCAGGCAGAAGCAAAGATGCAAAGGGGTGACCCTTCCACACCTCCGAGAGGAGCAGCATTTGTAAGAGACACAGGATAGATCCAACACGCTGTGTTTAAGAGAGGTTTAGCAGCAGGACAGGGTAACCAAAACCTCCGGTCCCACACACACCCAGCCTGCTGCCTGTATCTTACTAATATTCACAACTTACTTTGGTTTTGCCATAAAAGAGAACTTCTGCTAGTCTTACCAATATACAAAGACTACTGAAACAAGTAACTGCTTCAGATTTAAAATCCTTTTGAGGTGGGATTTCCCAGGGTATTGATTTATTTGCCCCCTATATTTAGCAGTAAGAAGTTTTCATTTGCAAGGAGTAGAAGTTACTTTTCATTTAAGACGCCAGCTGCCATTTGAATAGAAAATTGCTGCCATCTGTTAGGATCAGGGTATACCTGACAGGTAAACCCATCTACTAGGCAGCTTCTTATTACTGGACATAAATTTAAAAAGGCTGGTAAGTCTCCCCACACAACTATTCCATATGATGTTCTGTTTTGACAGATTGAACATATTGACAGGTCTGTAATTGCTTTAGCCATAAGGCATCTAATGTTTTGTAGAAGCAAGCCCCACTCCCTCAGAGGAAGCTGTATTTATCACTAATTGCTTAAACAGCAAATTGAAAAAGAAAAAAAAAAATGGGACTATCACACCACACAAAGAGCATACCTTGTTTTTTATTTCCATTTTTGCAATGCTGCTGCATTTCAGCCTAAAAAAAAGTACTCTCGCTGGCTCAAATAATATCTCCCAAGTTTCATGAATATTCATATTTCACATAAATGTGTCTTATTGAGGTTCAAATCACCAAGGTCTCTCAGAATGACAGGCAATCCAATTAAGAGGAGGGGGGGAAGAAGAATAAATAAAACCCCAAAGTTCACCAAGTGGTTTTAAACAATCTCAAGTTTGGAAGGGGGTCATGTTTATGTTCCTGGAAGCTGCACTAAATAAAACATCCCCAGATTCTCACAGACAGGCAGATCTGGAAAGAAACTGTCAGTATTAGCACTGGCAGAACAACTGGGAGATGTGAAGCTAAAACTTTCACCATATACTAAGAAACTGAGCATACTCCCAACATTCCTTAGTGTAGTAAATAACTTGGGCTTCAATATATTCCCTCCAGATCCATTTCAGCTTAGGAATTTTAGTAGATATCACAATATAAACCACTGAAAATGGATGTTTCAGTATTTAAGACCAAAGTTCATCAGTTCACAAACACTGTAGAAGCTGGTGAGCATGAAGGAACTTATTAATGAGCCCATAAAACCCCAAAAATAGATATTTAAGCTCTGTTTCCAGTCCCCAAAGACTTAATATGAACAGCTGCAGCCAAAATATTTAAACCCCTGGATCAGTAAAGTTAGACAGTGAGAATTACCTACGGAACAGGCCCATGTTCTGCAATGATACTGAAGGAATATGCAGGAGCTCAGAGCCTAAGCAGAGGTGAGGGAACCAATACTGGTGTACGAAGCAGTTCCTCAGAAAGTGTATGCTGAGTGAGGGGAGTGTTGGGGCAAACGTGGACATCTAGCCCTTTGCGCTCAGCAGCTTCATATGTAAAACAAAGTGTTTGCCTACAGTGCAAAAGGGTTTCTAGCACAAAGACAAGCTGCCCCAAAAACAGATGGTTCTTGGGTGAAAAGCAGAGTGGAGGCAATTGTTATCAATATGGTAGATGCAAAGACCATCAGCAGGGAGATGCCCAGGCAAGGCTGAAGGTCTAACAGAGCCCAGACCAGAGAAGCATCAACACAAAAGGGTCTACTCCATAAAATTCTAGGGTATTAGATATACTTTGTAAGTATTTCACACAAAACAAGTAATTACTCTCTCTAGCACATCCCCTACTACACCAATAGTACTGACATTTGCTCTCTAGAGGAGACAATTGCTGCCAGAAAGCCATCCTGCCACAACCCCTCTTCCCTGGATCACATACCAAAGAGGTTTTTGTGCAATTTTTCAAGCCAGCGGAGGCCTACAATCTGCTGAGCATGGACAACGGCCCACTTGCCCCACCTTGACATGGCTGCACCTCTGCCCTCCAAACCTATGCTGGAGAGAGCAACTTAGAGCTTGCCAGGAGCAACTCGGCACCTCTCATGTTAAGTCTGTCAGTACTGAAGAAGCACAGACCCCTCCACACAGCTTGCATTTGGAGCCCATCCAATGGGTAGGCTCTGCCCTCGGCACACACCATGGGTAAAGGACAACAGGCAGAGCAGACAGCAGGCAAAAAANCCTATGCTGGAGAGAGCAACTTAGAGCTTGCCAGGAGCAACTCGGCACCTCTCATGTTAAGTCTGTCAGTACTGAAGAAGCACAGACCCCTCCACACAGCTTGCATTTGGAGCCCATCCAATGGGTAGGCTCTGCCCTCGGCACACACCATGGGTAAAGGACAACAGGCAGAGCAGACAGCAGGCAAAAAAAAAAAAGGCAAGAGCCAAACAGAAGATTAACCCAAGAGAAATAGTAGCAGAAAAGTGGTATTTTGTTGTTATTTTGTTAAAGAATAAAGAGGGATGCATGTCAGGATTACTATTAAATGAAAAAAAAAAAATCAAAACAACCCTCTAGATTCAAGACAGGAAGAGATCAGGCACAGAAAAAACAGGAACTCATGTCATCCCTTCCCAAGGCATTAAGCCACAGTGCTACTGAGGAGAAGACAATAACAGCTCCCCTTGCCCAGGGAAGATGAATTTGTCTGATTTTATCACCTAACTGCAGCAGAAGTTAATATGTGAACCTGACACAGGGAAGGCTGGGTCTCAAACATTAGGTGCCATTTAAGCCACGGGGCCCAAGTCTCGCTCTTCCCAGCACTCCCAACTCACTGGCCGCAGAGACCCCATCACCACTCCAGCTCCCGAGAGCACCACCGGGCTCCAGCCTTCCCACCACAGAAAGAAGGGCACCCGCCACAGAGAAGGCAGCTGCCTAAAGCCTGCATACTGTCATTTCTATAGATTAACAGAGCCATAAGAAAGCAAAAAGAGCAGTCAACTTTGTTTGCTTTGACTACTACTCTGCTTTCAAGGTTCATTATTCAGACTATTCAGTACGACTTTGCTTTTCACTTTCATTCTCATCTTTAAAACCAGTGTCGAGAAAATTATCTTCCAGGCAGGTCACCTGGGAATTCAAGGAGTTTTCATATCCCTCACTTGTGCCAAAAACCACATAATGAACACAAAACCACACAAAACAGTGCATTTCCCTGACCCAGACTGAGAACAATTTTTACTCCGTGGTTTATTTTACATCCATGCTTCTTGCTCTGTCCAGTTCCTTGTGCAGCTCCACAAACCNATCCCCAGATTCTCACAGACAGGCAGATCTGGAAAGAAACTGTCAGTATTAGCACTGGCAGAACAACTGGGAGATGTGAAGCTAAAACTTTCACCATATACTAAGAAACTGAGCATACTCCCAACATTCCTTAGTGTAGTAAATAACTTGGGCTTCAATATATTCCCTCCAGATCCATTTCAGCTTAGGAATTTTAGTAGATATCACAATATAAACCACTGAAAATGGATGTTTCAGTATTTAAGACCAAAGTTCATCAGTTCACAAACACTGTAGAAGCTGGTGAGCATGAAGGAACTTATTAATGAGCCCATAAAACCCCAAAAATAGATATTTAAGCTCTGTTTCCAGTCCCCAAAGACTTAATATGAACAGCTGCAGCCAAAATATTTAAACCCCTGGATCAGTAAAGTTAGACAGTGAGAATTACCTACGGAACAGGCCCATGTTCTGCAATGACACTGAAGGAATATGCAGGAGCTCAGAGCCTAAGCAGAGGTGAGGGAACCAATACTGGTGTACGAAGCAGTTCCTCAGAAAGTGTATGCTGAGTGAGGGGAGTGTTGGGGCAAACGTGGACATCTAGCCCTTTGCGCTCAGCAGCTTCATATGTAAAACAAAGTGTTTGCCTACAGTGCAAAAGGGTTTCTAGCACAAAGACAAGCTGCCCCAAAAACAGATGGTTCTTGGGTGAAAAGCAGAGTGGAGGCAATTGTTATCAATATGGTAGATGCAAAGACCATCAGCAGGGAGATGCCCAGGCAAGGCTGAAGGTCTAACAGAGCCCAGACCAGAGAAGCATCAACACAAAAGGGTCTACTCCATAAAATTCTAGGGTATTAGATATACTTTGTAAGTATTTCACACAAAACAAGTAATTACTCTCTCTAGCACATCCCCTACTACACCAATAGTACTGACATTTGCTCTCTAGAGGAGACAATTGCTGCCAGAAAGCCATCCTGCCACAACCCATCTTCCCTGGATCACATACCAAAGAGGTTTTTGTGCAATTTTTCAAGCCAGCGGAGGCCTACAATCTGCTGAGCATGGACAACGGCCCACTTGCCCCACCTTGACATGGCTGCACCTCTGCCCTCCAAACCTATGCTGGAGAGAGCAACTTAGAGCTTGCCAGGAGCAACTCGGCACCTCTCATGTTAAGTCTGTCAGTACTGAAGAAGCACAGACCCCTCCACACAGCTTGCATTTGGAGCCCATCCAATGGGTAGGCTCTGCCCTCGGCACACACCATGGGTAAAGGACAACAGGCAGAGCAGACAGCAGGCAAAAAAAAAAAAGGCAAGAGCCAAACAGAAGATTAACCCAAGAGAAATAGTAGCAGAAAAGTGGTATTTTGTTGTTATTTTGTTAAAGAATAAAGAGGGATGCATGTCAGGATTACTATTAAATGAAAAAAAAAAAATCAAAACAACCCTCTAGATTCAAGACAGGAAGAGATCAGGCACAGAAAAAACAGGAACTCATGTCATCCCTTCCCAAGGCATTAAGCCACAGTGCTACTGAGGAGAAGACAATAACAGCTCCCCTTGCCCAGGGAAGATGAATTTGTCTGATTTTATCACCTAACTGCAGCAGAAGTTAATATGTGAACCTGACACAGGGAAGGCTGGGTCTCAAACATTAGGTGCCATTTAAGCCACGGGGCCCAAGTCTCGCTCTTCCCAGCACTCCCAACTCACTGGCCGCAGAGACCCCATCACCACTCCAGCTCCCGAGAGCACCACCGGGCTCCAGCCTTCCCACCACAGAAAGAAGGGCACCCGCCACAGAGAAGGCAGCTGCCTAAAGCCTGCATACTGTCATTTCTATAGATTAACAGAGCCATAAGAAAGCAAAAAGAGCAGTCAACTTTGTTTGCTTTGACTACTACTCTGCTTTCAAGGTTCATTATTCAGACTATTCAGTACGACTTTGCTTTTCACTTTCATTCTCATCTTTAAAACCAGTGTCGAGAAAATTATCTTCCAGGCAGGTCACCTGGGAATTCAAGGAGTTTTCATATCCCTCACTTGTGCCAAAAACCACATAATGAACACAAAACCACACAAAACAGTGCATTTCCCTGACCCAGACTGAGAACAATTTTTACTCCGTGGTTTATTTTACATCCATGCTTCTTGCTCTGTCCAGTTCCTTGTGCAGCTCCACAAACCGCACAGCCAGGCAGGGATCTCCTGAAGCCCATGCTCCCCTCAGCCCGGGGAACAAGCCTCGCTATGCTCTTGCTGCTCTTCACCGCTTTTCACAAGAAACCTGACGTACTGCCCGCAGGCCCTGAAGATCAAATGAGACGGAAAACAAGCACGGGAAAGCAGAACCACGGCAAAGCCCCGCAGGCCTGCGGCCGGGAACACCAGACACTACCCGATTCTTCTGCAGGGAAACAGCGACAGAAACTTTCCCCTCCCTGGAGCCGGCACACGAGGGGAGGAAGCTCCCCGACCACAGGTCACACCTCACACCCGTTCTGGGGCCCCGAAACGCGGCTCCAAACCGGTCCCGGGGCCAGGGCACAGGCCGGGGCGCGCGGCTGCCCCGCAGCCCGCTCCCACCCGCCCTGCGGCGGTTCCGCGGCACCGGCCGGGCCCCAGCAGGGCCCAAGGCGGCCAGAGAAACTCCCGGGGACAAGCGCGACCCCGCCCGGCCCGGCCCC